>ML785683.1:658302-672948 GCA_009831015.1 Picea engelmannii | reverse complement strand
AAGCTTGTTTCCGCTGCATTTTACAGTTTCAGCTTATTTTGTTATTTAATAGAAAACCAGTTTTACTGTATCTCTGTTATTTTTGTGTTAAGTACCTGCTAATAATCGGTATTCATTTCGTTCTGCTCATAAAATCCAGATCACAATGCTTCAAATGGCCTCTTTTTCAATGAGGCTTGATACCCATTATTATAAGAAAATTCCACTAAGTGGATATTATCCTCCCACTTTAATGGTTGGTCCATCACATACATTTTGAGCATGTCTTCAATTATTCCATTAGTCCTCTCGGTTTTCCCATCTGAATCTAGTTGATATATTGTACTAAGATTTAGATTTGTCTCAAAGAATTTGAACAAACCTTTCTAGAAATTGGATGTAAACTTTGGATCCTTGAATGAAACAATTTCCTTGGGCACTTCATGTAGCTTGACAACTTCCTTCACGTATATTTCTGAAATATTTGTAGCATTGTGTGTAGTGTTCACTGGAATAAAATGTGCCAAATTAGTTAATTTATCCACCACTACCATGATGGAATCATGCTGCTTCACAATTATGGGAAACTTTGTAATAAAATCAACTGTGAATAGCTCCCATTTATATTGCAGAATGGGTAATGGTTGTAACAATCCTGTTGGATGTCTATGTTATATCTTCACCTTCTGGAACTCTAGACATTTGGCTATGTAATTAGTCACTTCTTTCTTCATTCCCGGCCAAAAGTATTGACATCTTAAAACTGTAATTGATTTATGATGTCCTAGGTGCCCAACATATGACACATTGTGCATTTCCCTCATCACTATATTTTTTTATCTCACTTGAATTTGAAACCTATAATTTTCCTTTGTACATGAGGATTCCATCCTCTTTTAGCTGAAAGTTTTTAAATTTGTGCTGAAAATTACCTTGTTGTGATGTTTCTTTTATATTTAAATATTGCTAATATGAATTTGTTGCTATAATAATTTTATCTTTTAGATCAGTCCTGTACATGCTAATGGATGCAATATGCATCTCATGTGATCTCTTGCCGAGTGCATCAACCACTTGATTTTATTTGACTTTGATGTGCTTAATTTCAAAGTGGTATTCACTCAAAAATTTGAGCTATCTTGTTTGTCTAGCATTTGATGTTTCCTGTTCAAACAAATGTTTCATACCACAATGGTGTATCCTTAGCTCAAATTTCCTTACAATGAGGTAATGTCTCCACATTTTTTATGCATGAATAATGACTACTAACTATAGATCATGGGTGGCATAATTCCTCTTATGCCTTTTTAATTTTATGGACTCATAGCATACCACATGATATTTTTTTGTGAGGACTTCACCGATCCCTTCCTTGCATGCATTAGTGAAAATAACAAAATATTTATCTGGGTCTATAATCTTCAATATTGGTACACTAGTCAATATTTCCTGCAACTGCTAAAAACTTTCTTCACACTTGGAAGTGCATTCACATTTCACTCCCTTCTTTTGCAAATAAGTGATTGGGCTTGCAATTTTTGAAAAACCTTTTTTGAATCTTCTATAATACCCCGCAAGACCCATGAATGATTTAACCTCTATCACATTTCTTGGCGCTTTTCATCCTCTAATGACATGTTTCTTCTTGGGATCAACTGTTATCCCATCAGCTGGAATAATATGACCCAAGTAAAATATTCTTTTGATAAAAGATGTAGTTATTTAGCTTGGCATACAACTTGTGTTCTCTTAATACTTGTAACACCATTCTTAAATGTTTCTCATTTTATTGTTCTGACTTTGAATATATGAGTATATCATCTAGGAACACAATTACAAACTTGTCCATGTATTCCCTGAACACTCCATTCATCAGACACAAGAAAACTGTTGGTGCATTTAATAGCCCAAATGACACTAGCATGAATTCATAATGTCCATATCTTGTCTCGAATGTTGTCTTGTTTATATATTCTTCCTTTATTCTCACTTGATGATATTCTGATCTCAAGTCAATATTGGAAAATATCCTTTCACGTTTCAATTGATCAAATAGATCATCAATCTTTGGAAAAGGATATGTGTTATTTATGGTGACCTTATTCATTTGTCTAAAATAAATACACAACCTTAATGTTCCATATTTATTCTTCACAAAAAACAATGGGGCAACCCAAGGTGACACACTTGGATGTATATACCTCTTCTTTAACAACTCTTCAAGCTGCATCTGCAACTCCTTCAACTCTGGTGTGCCCATTCTATAAGGTGTCTTGGACACTGGCGCAACTCCTGGCACCAAATCAATAGAGAAATCAATGTCTCTCTTTGATGGAAAATCTGGGATCTCCCCAAAAACATATTCAAAATACCTCAAGACCAAATGGTATGCAATGCTTTCCACTTTTTCTCTGGTTACCTCTTCCATATGGGATGCAAAAATATGACATCCCTTCCTAAAAATATTTTTCAACTTCATAGCTGAAATTTCTCTAACAACTACATCTCTTGGAATGCCTTGAACCTTTCCTTACTTCCCTTCTTCATCAATACATGTGATTGAATTATTGTAACAGTCTAGGACAACATGATGTTTTTCTAACCGATCCATGCCAGTTAGAAAATCATATGAACCCAATGGTATGATGTTCACATCTACCTTTGTGTTGAGTCCATTCATGTCTCTTGGACAATCTTTAACTAGCTCATTGATTTTCCTATTATCCCCTATGGATAACTAAACTAACCAAGATTTCTTATGCTTAGTCCTTTGCAAGTGAAATATTTCAACAATGTTATAGTTTATGTAACTATGTATAACTCCATAATCAATTAAAATTTCTATGGGATGATTATATATCTCACCTTCCACTTCAATCATGGGGGATTCATATTCTTCTTGTTTTTTGTCCAAGGCCGCATAAATCCTTGGCATGTTTCCTCCCATGTATTCAACTATTTCAGCCTCTTGAATGTTGTGGACAATCCTCATTATTTATCCTTTGTGAGGGAAGTCCCTATATAAGTGATTTTACTCACATCCCCAACATTGTACAGGTTGCTGCCTTGGCCTTTTCCCAAATGAATCTTCAATCTTGTGCTCATTTTGGGTTGAATGACCTTGTTGATTTTCTTGGGAGTTGTTCTTTAAAAGGGATGTCTTACAACCTTTCTTCCTTTGATCATTTTTACCCTTCATCTTGTCATTGCAGATTTTTTGGAAAATTGGCCTTCCTCTGTTATGCTCATAAATATGTTTTGATCTCCTTATGGCCTCCTTATAAGTCCCGCGGTTATCATATTTTATCTTGTCATTGTAGAAAGAGTGTAAACCACTTAAAAAAAAATTGTTTTTGACTTTCTCATCCTTTATGAAGTCCACATACTTCAACATTTCAAATAATCTTCTCTCATATTCATCCATTGTCATGCTTCCCAACTTGAGTTCAAAGAAATATTTCATCTTCCTTTCATAGTAATGCTCAAAAAAATATTTCTCTTGAAGATATCCTTTGAATCGCCTCCATGTGATCTTATTATCATCAATATGATTGGATTTCTTAAGATAATCCCAATAGACGGTTGCCTTTCCTTACAAGTGGTAGGTTGCAATTATAGCTTATACCCTTGAGGAGTAATCATGTAGCAAGAAATATTTCTTCATTTCAAACAATCGACTCTCAACATCTAATCCTTTCTTGTGCTCACCGTTGAAAATAGGTGGCTTGATTTTCCTGAGTTCACCTTGCAATATGTCTACCTCAAGCCTTCTCCTATGCCTTCAGATAGGAGACACACTTGGAATTCTCCCTGGCCCTGAAATTGCATGTGATATCCTCATAGATTTGTTTGGATAATGATGGTGCCTTCTTATGATTATTTATTTCCTGACATTTCCATGATCATACCTTCTTCCATGGGATCTAGATGTAGTCACTTGTCTAGCACTAGCTACTTGATTTATTCCAAAGTCTTTGTTGGCTTGCCTCTATAGCATTTTCAGAATTTGAAGTATCTCCTCCTGAGCCTTCATGATCCTTTCATTATCATCCCTATAGCTCTTCACTTCTCTTTGTATGCTTCTCATAATTACATGATCCTTGCTACCTCTTCTTACATTAGACTCAGTATCAACATTTCCCATGTTGACTTGCATACCTCTGACCTCCTCCTCATGGATATAATATCCCTGGGAATCCCGAATGATGTGGCATGACAATGGGATGGTGATGTGGCATGACATGTCATCATCGTCTTCCCCCTCATCAACGATTTACAATTTATTTTGAATGCATGAACACTTCACGATTATCGGTCATGATAATTTCTCTTGGCGAATGAAACACTTCGTTGATTCAACCAACCCAACCATCAACCATCGACGATTTCTATTGGAAAACAAAATGCTTCGATAAACTTATCGATCCGACCATTGGTCCGTTTCACCTTCCAAACTCTCGAAAACGAATCTCAGCTATCAATTTGATCCACTTTCCAAACTATTGGAAATGAATCTCAGCCGCCGATTTGATCCACTTTCTAGACTACCAAAAATGAATCCAAATCCTCAATTTGCTTTTCCTTCCAAACAACCAAAAATGAATCCAGATCGTTGATTTGTTTCATTTTCCCTACTGCCAAAAATGAATCTCAACCATTGATATACTAGACCTTGCCAAAATCTGAAAAACCTTATAAGTTTTTAAATCTATTTACATTGAATCTAAGTCATTGATTTCAAAATCAAACACGATCTCGATCTTCAATCCTTCAAACTTCACCGGATTCTACAACGACCATTAAAAAATGACTTTTGACCTTCCAAGTCGAATTTAGCTACACAACTCTTTAGATTGATTCCTCGTATCATCTCTTCAACAGTTCTAAGGAATTTAAATTTGAATTTTCTCACGAATTTGGGGATTTCACTCTATTTTTCTCTATTCCCCCCCTCAAATTCGTCACAGATCGAAATCTGTAACAATGAATTTTCCCAAATTCACACTAGTTCTTGGCCCATACAGGTCCAATGTTTGAACCAGAAGCTCTGATACCATAATGTAAAGTTCCCCAACCTGGTTGAGGTCCATTATGTGCAGAAATAGTCATAAATCATTTTTTTTAAAGATGACTAATTTCATGTATCTTACTGGCTATGAATTACAACCAGATTTAACTATTCTAATACCATGAACTAGATGCATCTACAACATTCTAAAATAAACATAAAAATGTAGATAATAAACTCAAATACAACTGCATATAAATCATGTTCAAATACAAATTTAGTACACAACAATTAAACTCGTAATGCATTAGAGAAACAAGATAAAACACTTATCTTTTGAAATAGTTGTGCAACCAACTGCTTGGGACGAACGTTCCACCTAACCATAGAATTGTTGTTCAAGATCTTAACAACAAGTCACCCCCAAGTTTTGTACTTGTATTTTCCACCATAGGTTGTGCAAGCATGTTATTATATGTTATGAGGCTAGAATTACATAATTGAGTAAAATTCTCATTATTATTTCCCAAGGAAATAATTGTTTTGTCACAATTTCATAATTATGAAATACAAATTATTTCATAATTGAGAATAAAACAATAATTGAAAATAAGGTTCATAGTGAGTTGGAAAATCTCATAATTGAGCATGAAACTTGAGAAAAAAGATCATGATAGAGAAAACGTTCATAATAGGTTGGAAAAAAATGCATAATTAAGCATGGAACTTGTGCATGACTTGTAATTGCTTATTTCACATGCCATCAAGCCTATGTATGAATTGTAATTGCTTAGTTCACATGTCATGAAGCCTATCTCCAATCTCTTCTAAAATACTATAAGTAGATACCAAATCAAGGAGACGGGGGAGAGGATTTTTGAGGGTGGTTATGCTGGAAAAATAGAGAGAGAAGCTTAATAGGCTAAGGAGGAGCATTGAGAACATGGAACTAGGAGGAAGCATCAACATCTAAGGTATGAATTTTTGATGTGTTTCTTTTATATTCATTAATATATCATTGGTTTTCCCCCAAATTGTTTGTGTTTAATTCATAAATGTTTGGATATGATATTAAGAGAAATAGATCAATATAGATCTAGTGAATTTGGTTTTCCTAACACTAGAAGGATAGTAGATAGGTGGTTGTTTGTATTCTTGTGTGTAGGAAGCATATTGCAGGAGCTAGAGCTAGATATTAGAAGCTGAAATATATAGGACATGAAAGGACAACCGTCAATCTAAATGTATGATCAATCCCCTTCTTGGTTAAAAGGAAAAGAATTTACTTGCATCTAGGAAAGCCATATGAATCTAGCCCCCTTTTTGTCTAGGATCAAGGTAAGATCCTAGGGATATATTTCATTCCAAACAGTGAGATCCCTATGATAATTATCCCATAACAGAATCAACAACTTCATCGGGGAGAGCCTTTGCTTTCTTCCATGGCTCTCTTAATGAGTTTTTCCTCTAAAAGAGGGTCGTAGAATTCAGATACAATTATGTAACTTTCTATGCAGAATATGAAGAAATTAGTTACAAATATGTATTCTTCTTGAAAATTTATCCAATCAAAAAGACAATCGTTCAGATCGGTGTCTGAAAAGCAAAGTTATCGCTAATTTAAAATCAACTATTTTGTAGATTTTCCATGACGACTGCATGGACTGCTTGACTAATATATTTTGATAGAGAATTCATATTTTAGCTAGACCAAATCCATTACAAAGAGGATGTATGGGGATTTATTTTGATATATTATATAATATAGTTATGGTAAATACAAAGTGCATTACAGTCCCTGCAAATTTCCACTCCCAAACTCTAGATCTCCATTAGATTTTGTTTTCCAAGTTTTGGGTTTTGGATCCCATAGAGACATTGGAGTGTGATTTGGTGCATTACTACCAATTTCCTACATCCATTTCTTTTTGGTTGCTAGTTTTTGGTTTGCATATATATTTTATTGATTAGATTAAAAAAAAAATTGCATTCAAATTGGAAAAACAAATATTTGCATGCTTGTGAGATTTTGAAGCATTAGTCTAAAGAGAGCATTAAGATAATTGTTTGGTTTCAGATCTGAATTGCTTGTTGGGTGCTTTGTGTGTGGTTTTTCTTCTAAAGTTTGCAAAGAAAAATAAAAATTCTCTCTCCCTCCCATAGATAGATTTCATCGAAGTGAACAAATTGTATTTTCATCCTTGCATTGTTTGGTTGGGTCAAGAGTCAAAACATCACCAAAAGTTTCATCCACTACCCTTGGAATCAAGCAATATCCACTAAAAGAAACAAATAATCTAAAATTCATTAGAAAAATTTCTTTTATAGTGAACCAACATTATATAGGCTTAGGGCCTTGGAATAGGATTGGAGAGTAAACTCTCCAAGGCCACAAAACGAAACTTGGGAGTCATTGAAGAGTGATAAATCCATTCTTGCAACTAGTGTGTTGGGAGTATCCTATAACATATGAGTTAAACACAAGGTTGCATAAGGGAAAGTAGGGAGATTACCCCTCTCTGCTTGTTTTGGTGTTTGCAGTACTACTTCGATTTCTATGTATACACGGGTTTCATTGGTGTCTTACCTTGCCCTTATGTGCAATTAGACCTACAATTGTTCACCCAGTCATTGATTGTAATGTGGTAGCCTTAGTGACCTTTCCTAGGTAGCCAAAAAGGTGACTTGCAAGTGGGACATGCTTTTAGTACCCGGGGTAGATGTTTTCTCATGGTCTAAATTCCTCTGGAGGGTGTCCACCTTAATAAAGGGTACTTTCATCGATCAGGGTTGTTTCACATAGATCATCGTAACTACTTATCATACCTTCGCTATCTAATATTTTAGGGAATTCATCTCACCCATAGGGTTTCTTTTTGGAAGACCCCTGAGCCAATTGGTTTGCTTGTTGTTAGCCTAGATTTGATTAGAGGTATGATCTTGAGTACAAGTCTAGATCATCCTTAGGTTGAATTGTGTTTGGAGTTTCACATATTACATTCATCATGGTTTAATCACCGTGCCAATATCATCAACTACAAGGACTTGAACCTATTACATAGGTGAAAATGAATTTAAAGGGTCTTATATTTGTTTTCACAAGATCGGTTTGGTCGAAGTGGAAGTGGTAGACGAAGGTCATCCACCAAATTTTAACCCTCCTTTGACCGAGCCAGCCACCCCTATACTAGTCCAAGTAAAGGAATTTTTTAGTGATTATTTTTCTTTGTTTAGTCATCCTCCCACCATGTCAGGACCAAGTGTTGCATCCAGTGTGTCTGAGCCATTTATCCCATATTCAAGTGGGACAAAGGGCATCCCCGTGATGTCCACATTACCACCCCTTAGCTCCATTGTACCTACACCATCCATGCCTTTTTCTATAGGTCCATTAATTTGGGGGATGTCATCCATGTCATCATTTCCATCCGTTAGTTTACCAATAATTTCTACACCTATCCTGTCTATTATGATTCCCACCATTGGATATTCTTCGGGTTGGGGGGCGAGCCTTGGTTTCAGCATAGGGGGTGGAATTCCTTCCACCTAAAACATTCCTATGAGTGGCCTGGTATCATTCGATGATAAATTACCTTTTAGATGGAACATTCCTAGTGGTTTTGGAGTTGTCCCTAGTTGGGTTGGGGACAATAGTACGTCTAAAGGTTTCAAATTTCCTTGGGTTAGCACACCTTTCCCTGGGGGCATGTCCCTTGGGGAAAATTTTCACATTGGGGAGGTTTTCCCTTTATTAACACATTGGGTCCTAAGGTTTTATTCTATGAGAATAAATTTGGGAATGTTTTTCCTAGAGGGTCCACATTTACCCTTAGGGGAAACCCCCCTAGGGGCATGTTTGGTCTTGGGGGCAGTCATGCTCCTGGGAGTGCCACCATTCCTAGGGGAATTCACTCTTCAGGATCTCCTCAAAACTTCAACAGTAAAAATATAGGGGGACCACAAGGTCCATATAAGACAACAAATAATTCACCTCCCTCCCAATATTCATTTGCGTCATTTCCTTTCCTCACAACATTAGACTTACCTGATTTATCTCATTTGACGAATGAACCTATTGCCCACGACCCATCATGGATGACCATGCCTTCCAAGAGACCTTTATATATTTCTAAGTTCGATAAAAATCCAGGAGACGACCCCTACACTGATCCAGATGGACATCAGTGGTCAGCCACTTATTCCAACTGGCTCATCCTGACAATTTTTTAGTTTGGTAGTTTTTCCTAGTTTTTGAGTCCTAAAATTTCGAGGCCATTTTGAGTCCCTAAAGAACATTTTTAGGGCTCGCCATAGTCATATTACAGACATAGTTAGAGTTTTATGACATGATGTGTAGTCCTCAGATAGACCTTTCCAACGAGATATCATGCACCTAAAATGAAGATCGTATGCACAAGTTATGACCCCGGGAAGTTGATGTACTAAGTTACCCCAACGGGGCTGAGATGACTTTTGGCGCTTCATCTCCTAGGGTTAGGTTTTTACATGTCTAGGGTTTTTTCATTCATGTTTATTGTAAAAATTATTTTACATCCTCATTGTGATCATCTTCTTGTGAATGAGCATAACCGTCACATCTCTTCTCAAAGATAAGCTGCCACCATTCTAACAAGATTGTTTCAGTCTGCATTTTGCAGTTTCAACTTATATATTATTTAATATAAGTCAATTTTTACGGTATCTCTATTATTATTCATTGTGTCTCTCTGTTAATATTATAAATCTGTATTTTCATTTTGTTATGCTCATAAATCCGGATTAGTGGTATCAAAGTGGTCTGCTCCTTGTCGTTTTTTAGTGCATGTGCCCAATGTGGTCAGGGTATAGAGAGTTGGGTATTGAGTTTGTTTCTCTTGAGGAAATTTTCTCTTGCATTCCCAAGAAACCTTCCATGGTAGGAAAAAAGAAAGATGACGAGACAAGATATCCTTTCAAAATATTGCTCGAGGAAGCCCTTAAATGAAAAAGGAAGGAGATGATGGACAAATTTACACAAATGCTTCAATGGTTGTTGACAAGCGAGACATATACCTCAATCGGAGGCACCACCCCCTTCAAGGTACAATTTTTTTTTATATTCCTAAATTTTAAGGTCAAATAGATGCATACTCTGTAGGTAAATGGTTAAACCTTGTAGAAGGGTATTTCTCTGTCCAGAAATTTTATGATAGATAAAAGATTACATTTGCACTCCTCAAGGCCGTCCCTCATGTAAAATATTGGTGGGAGACTTTCTGTGAGAAAAATTAAATAGAGGGATCCACATTATTTATAGTTTCACCCACTTGGGGTTCCTTCAGGGATGCTATTAAGGAACAATACTACCCTGTTGGAAGCTACGACGAGCTGTATACAAAATGGACCACACTGTGACAAGGAAGGGACCAAGCAGTGCTAGAGTTAACACATATATTCCATACCTTGTGCACCAAGATGGGTATCAAAGGTTCTAAGCGACATATGGTGCTCAAGTATCGCGGTGGTATGCATAGATACATCCATGAAGAAATGGAGTTTATAGACATCTCATCCTTGGGAGTGACCTATCGATATGTTGTCAAAATTGAGCAGAAGCTTAAACAAAATACGCGACAGTTTGGGTCTGGGAACCCCTCACAGTAGAGAAAAGGAAAGGGTAGTCACAAACCGCAAAAAAAGGGACAGAGAAAATATGGACAACCTTAGGACAACCAATCTAAGTTGCAAGCAAAGAAGAACAATGGAAAGATGAAGAAA
This sequence comes from Picea engelmannii, assembly GCA_009831015.1. NCBI lineage: Eukaryota > Viridiplantae > Streptophyta > Pinopsida > Pinales > Pinaceae > Picea > Picea engelmannii. Next base: position 662,204 of record ML785683.1, on the reverse strand, counting down.
GATACCGGTAAGTGGTGTGACTTCCATAAGAGCCCTTCACATAACAATTTTCATTGCCACTCAAAGTAGTCATTGGTGGCTGAGGTGAAAGTCTCTGAATTAGATGTGGGTTTTGACTTTGAGTCTGAACTAGAAAAGGGGAGATCGATCATTGAATTAGAACCCAGTGTCACCATTGCTACCACCAAGATACAACCTGATGAACCTCACAAGCTAGAGGAAGGAGAGCACCTATTTCATTCACAGATGTGGGTGAAAGGCACCCCACTTCACTTCAACGTTGATAAAGTTAGCTAGAAGAAACTCCTCTCAGTAGATGTCATCAAGCGACTATCCCCACTGACAATGCTGCACCTACAACCCTACACCATTGGCTCTCTCCTCTAAGGAAATGATCTTCGCATCAACCAATAGTGGCAGTTGTCGTACGACATAAATCCCTTCAAAGATTAGGTATTGTGTGATGTTTCTCCCTTTGAAGTTTGTGATGTTCTTTTGGTCCAACCTTATTTATGGAAACATCATGTTGTATATGAGTCTAGGAATTGCAGTGTTATTATTACTTTGAATAGGAAATTGTATAGGATACCCAAGGTGGTCCCATCTAGTGCTATTTCCTTGATCTCTGCCAAGAAATGAAGGGAGGTCATCTCTCAGACCAGAAATTTTGTCTTCTTCATGATTCACTCTCATAGTAAGTGAAAGATTGTAGCCACATCCAGGGCCTCCGTGACTAACCTCTCCATGCAATAGAAGTAAGTATATAAGGTCATGGAAGAATACAAAGACATATTTTCCTCACCTACCGGGGTACCTCTACATTGTTAGGTCAAGAATTCCATCGATCTAACCCCTGATGCACTGCTACCCAATGGGCCAGTCTATTGCTGCTCTTTGTTAGAAAAAGAGGAGATCAAGTGACAGATCCAAGAACTATTCCACAAGGGGCACATCTTACCCAACTCATTGCCTTATGGAATCCCAATTGTGCTAGTGCAAAAGAAATATGGGACTTGGCGACTTTGCATTGATTACTGGGCCCTAAATAAAATCATAGTTAGGAACTGGTACTCGATTCCATGAATCGGCGATATCCTTTATCAGATAAAGGGGGACAAACACTTCAATAAGATTGATCTAAAGTCTGGCCACCATCAGGTCCCAATATAGAAAAAAGATGTATGGAAGACTGCCTTCAAGTCAAAAGAAGATATTTTTGAATGGCTGGTCTTGCCCTTCAGTTTGAAAAATTCCCCAACAACTTTCATGAGGATGATGGATGATATCTTTTTGGCCTTTCACCAATTATTTTGTAGCATTGTATCTAGACAACATCCTCATCTACAACAAGACTTGGGAGAAACACTTGCAACATATTCAACATGTTTTGCACACCCTGCGACAACACAAGATATATGCCAACTTGGAAAATTTCTCCTTTGGCATGGACATGGTCTAGTACCTAGGTTACATTTTTTATGAGAATGGTGTGCATGTGGATATAGCCAAGATTTAGGTCATCTGTGACTGGCCAGCTGCAACCTCGCTCACTGAGCTTCGAAGCTTCTTAGGCCTTGCCAATTTCTATCGCAGGTTCGTGTTAGGATTCTCCCATATTGCATGGGCCCTTAGCCAAGTAACCAGGGGTGGAGATAAGGTAAATTTTGTGTGGGGCCTGCCCCAACAAGAATAATTTGATGATTGGAAGCAAGGCTTATGCTCAACCCCAGTGCTTTCATTACCTGACCTGAAAATACCCTTTGAGATTGATATTGGTGCTTCAAACTATGTCATGGGCACATTTCTCACTCAACACAATCACCCCGTGGAATATCATAGTGAGACACTATCATATGTCGTCTGTAAGTACCCTACTTATGGAAAATAAATATACTCCACTGTGAAATCCTGCGGCTAGTGGAGGCATTACATTCTCAGAAAGGAGACAATCATCCACACTAATCATAAGCCATTGCAGTTCATGCATACATAAGGAAAATTGAAGAATGACTGTGATCAGAAGTGGTCCACATACTTGCAACAGTTCCACCTCAACATCAAGTATAAGACATGAAGTACCAACTAGGTCGCTGATTTCTTCAGTTGAACTCTAGTCATGACACTCACCACGATGCTATAATATTGTGACCATGAGACCTCCGAATGGACCCACCTCTATGAGAAAGATATTGAATTTTCCACCACCTACCATATGTTGGGCGCCAACACAACTTTCACTAATTTCCATCTTCAGGACGAGTTGTTGTGCCATCTGGGCCATATCTACATTCCCTCAAGAGAGAAAATAAAGATGATTTGGGAATCCTACTACAGTCAGGTGGTAGGACACTTCGACGTAGAAAATACAATGGCATTGTTGTAGCAACATTTCTACTGGCCGAAACATCGATAGGATGTCAACAAGTATATCAAGTCCTACACTACTTGTATTATTTCCAAATTAACCAATAAGAAACAAGGCTTGTACACCCCTCTTCCTACTCCTGAATTTTCCTAGGAATCCAACTCAATGGACTACATGTCAAGCCTTTCATCCACCAAGTAGGGAAATGACTGTTTTTTTATGGTTGTTGATCGCTTTTCCAATATGGTGATTCTAGCCGCCTGCAGGAAGAGAATCATAGCGAAGGCCACTGCCAAGATATTCTTTGAACGAGTGTGGGTACATTTTGGGATCCCAAAAACCATTATCTAAGATCGGTAAAATTGGTTCCTTATCACATTCTAGTCGAGCCTCTAGTCACTGCTGGACACCCAGCTCACCAAATCCATTGCATTCCACCCTTAGACATATGGACAAACCAAGATCGTCAACCGGATGATCGTAAATATCCCGTGCATGTATAATTACAATCACCCCCGTACATGGGATGAGATTCTCCTCTATGTTCAACATAGCTACAAATGATCCCTCCGTAGCTCAACCGACCGCAACCCCTTTCATGTGGGATTGAGATTTCAACCATTCGGTCCCATGGATGTTGCACTACCCCTTGCGACTAACCAGGACGACTTGTCACATGATCCAAATGAAGTTGACAAATCCACCCAATTCATTGAATGGATCCAACACATCTGCTAACAGGTTCAAGACATTTTACAGAAGTCCAATGCCAAGTACAAGAAGTGCCATGATCAACACTGGGTGCCACATAAGTTTCAGGTGGGAGACAAAGTCTGGTTGCACTTGCAGAAAGAAATCCTTACAAAGCCCCATCGAAAGATTCATCCACTCCATTATGGACCTTACACTATCACCAAAGTTGTGGGTGAAAATGATTTTGATCTCAACATTCCCCCCTTCCTTAGCTTTTACCCAATGTTTAATGTGGATATCCTTCAGACATATTTTCCACCATTATTGGACACCTCAGAGATAACAGAATAGTTGACACCAACAATGCTCAACCCTGACTACATGGAACATGTATCCATTGATAAAATGATGTACACATAGGTCAAGAGCACTCACCATCATAATATCCATGTTTATTGGGTTGTTAAAGCAAGGCATCTCCTGCACCAAGGAAAGTGGCTCACCCGGGGCCAAATTCAATAGAAATTTCCTCATCTGATGGGGGAACTCAATGAAATGGAGACCATTGCTTCCTAATGGAGGAGGATTTATCCATATGTACATTGGTTTCCACCCACCTATTCCAACTGGATCATCTTGGTAGTTTTTTAGTTTGGCAGTCTTTTCCTAGTTTTCAGGTCATGAAATTTCGGGGCCATTTTTGTTGTTGGGTATTTCTACCCTACGGACTAATAAGCTAGGGCTCTAAACTTATACGCAGAAAATGACCCTTAAGACTTAACTTTCGACCTTCTACCCGAATCTAAAACCTCTTTCTTCACATGCATACAAGAGGAGAATGAAC
>ML785683.1:621962-657226 GCA_009831015.1 Picea engelmannii | reverse complement strand
CCATTTGGTATATAGGTCATCATAACTTCCGACAGGGTAGTATTGTTCCTTAATAGCATCCCTGAAGGATTCCCAGGTGGCCGTGACTAAAAATAATGAGGTTTCCTCTGTTTCCTTTTTCTCACAGAAAGTTTCCCACCAATATTTGACATGGGGAACGGCTTTGAGGAGCGCAAAAGTAATCTTTTCTCTATTCGAAAATTTATGAACAGAAAAATACCCTTCTAGTAGATTCAACCACTTGTCTACAGCATCTGCGTCTATCTGACCTTCAAATATAGGAATATCAAAGTTTATTTGTACCTTGAAGGGGGTGGCACCTCTGTTCGAAGAAGATGCTTCGCCTGTTGGTAGTCGCCGAAGGATTTGTGCGAAACTGTCCATCATCTCGTTCCTCTGTTGCGTGAGGGCTTCCTCAATCAACAGTTTGAAAGGATCTCATGTCCCGTCATCTTTCTTTTCCCCTACCATGGGAGGTCGCTTGGGCATGCGAGAGCTTCTGTCCTCAAGAGAAACAAGCTCGAGACCCAATTCTTTGTACTCCGACCTCGTTGGGGACATGCACTAAGACGACAAGGAGCAGACCACTCTGATACCACTGATCCGGATTTTATGAGCAGAACGAAATGAATACCGATTATTAGAAGGTACTTAACACAAAAATAACAGAGATACAGTAAAACTGTTTTTCTATTAAATAACAAAATAAGTTGAAACTGTAAAATGCAGTGGAAACAAGCTTGCTAGAATGGTGGCATCTTATCTCTGAGAAGAGATGTGACGGCAGCGTGCATTCGCAAGAAGATGGTTACAATGAGGCTCTGAAGGACCTTTTTACAATAATAGGGAATTCAAAAAGTCCTATACATCCAAAAAACCTAACCCTGGGAGATGAAGCGCCAAAAGTCATGTGGGCCCCGTTTGGGTAAGTTGGTGCATCAACTTCCCGGGGTCGTAACTTTTGCATACGATCTTTGTTTTAGGCGTGTGATAGCTCGTTGGAAAGGAATCGTCGAGGAGATTCATTTTGGGGGCTCAATCATTCCTTTATCTATCATTTCGAACCTTGATCTCGAAAAAACTTCATTTAGGTCCTCAAAATGGCCTCGGAAGTGAAAACCTGCTAAAAATAGTAAATTGCCAAAATGGCCAGAAAACTGTTTTGAGCCATTTGGAAAAGGTTGGTGGCCCCCAATATCCACCTGGATCACATTGTATGACAAGAAGTGTAGCACACCAATGAGTTGGTATAATCCAATATACAGAACAGTCATTGGGTCATATTTGTTGAAGGAAATGGAAGAGAAGATGATAAAGATAAAAAATAATTTAAAGGCTTCCCAGAATAGGAAGAAAAGTTATGCAAACAATATTAGAGTTTTAAGATATTTTAAAGTGGACAAACATATGTTTTTAAAAGTGAAGGAAAAAATAATTTCACTAAGTATAGGAAGTTATCCAAAGTTGGCAGCAAGATATTGTGGAAATTTTGAAATATTAGAGAAGATAGGCCCAGTTGCATACATGTTAGCATTTTATGCATCCATGAGAGTGCATAATGTATTTCATGTGTCATTATTAAATAAATATGTGTTGATTTTTCAATAATCTAGGCTTAAGCATGAATTTCATTCCATTTTAACATTTCACTTAAACCATAGACAATTTGTTGCAACAACCAAGATCACAAGAAGAAACACCATGCACAAGTACACAAGAAGTATATTGGGAAACCCTTCTCAACAAGGGAAGAAAACCCAGCCAATCCTTTGCTATATTTTTCAAGAGAAAGATCTTCATCACCAAGAAAACCTAGCACACAAAAGGGTGCTCACAAACCCTAGAATACTAGCGCCCAAGAGAGGTGCGCACTTTTCCCAAGTAGATGTACTTGCTGAAATTTTCAAACTCACAGAAAAGATATGATTCCTCAATGGGGAATATACCTTTACTTATGTTAGAATTGACCTGTCAACATAAGTTTCTATTGGCATAATAGGGTCAACCTCTCTATTTCATAATATAATTAATATTAACCAGATTAATTATCTTTTACATTAATTATCAATTACATTAAGGTGGGGCCGACCTGTACCCTTTACATTACAACTAGGGTTACAGGTAGGTCTAACTCTTGAAAAATATAGCAAGGGATATCATACACCCACTAGTGCTCAGCCATTAGGGGCACATCCATAGGGATGTCCATATATATGGCTCATTGCATTACACAAAAGAACCACTTCTCACTAGTGCTCAGCCACTAGGATCACGTTCGCATGTGCTTGTCCATAGGCACGTCCACTCAACAGATATTCTTTCCCACTGCATTACAAAGAAGAGTCATCTGGATTTCATCATCAAATCTTTTCTCATAGGAGGCTAATACATCATCTTCATCTTTGTCTCATGACGAGCACCCAGCACTTTGGGATTTCACATGTTCACCTTGTGCTCAGCCACAGGCACGTCCAACTCTGCAAATCTCCTTTCTCATTGTGTTACACAGGAGAATAGTATGGAGTTCTTATCAACTCTTTGTAAGGTGGAGGCCATCTATACGTTCCATCTCTGTCTCAGATAGGAACCACACACCCCTCTCAGGGGTTCTCTCTCAGGTTTGTGTCTTGGAGAATGTCTCACATAGTTGCAATCATCAACACTCCCTCTTAGCTAGGGAGGAATTTTTCATCATGCCAAGTCTCACTCGGATGTATTTTGAACTTTGTTCTTGGCTGTAGTTATCAACACTACCTCTCAACTAGGGAGGTATCCTTCACCAAGATAATTTGGTGAAGATGTCTTCAATCTGCTCATGTGTAGGAAGGTACTGCATGTATATTTTTTTCCTCTACATCATGTCTCTGATATAGTAATATTTTATCTCAACGTGTTTCGATCTATCATGAAACTTAATTTTCTCAAAGAGCTTCACATAGCTCTAGTTATAATCATAGAATCCATCTCATGATCAAGTAAATATGTCAGAAGTTTATGAATTTGCATTTCTTCGCATACTCAATGATATATACTCTGCTTCTTTGGTACTCAAGGCCACAGGGCTTTGTTTCCTACTGCACCAGGAAACTATGGCAAACTTCATAGTAAAACAAAAACCAGATGTTCTCTTCCGGTCCTCTGTACTTTCTATACATTATGCATATCCCTGCAAACTCAAGTTTACACTAGAGACATATAACAAGCCATATCTAATTGTGCCTCGTAGATATATCAATACATGTTTCGTTGTTGTCTAGTGAGTCTGTCTCGACTGACTCATGAAATGACTAAGTACATTCATTCAATAGCATGAATCAAGTTTGATGTTAACCAGATACATCAATGATCCAATTAGTTTTGGATCATTCTCATCTGAATCAACATCATTCATTTTCTTCAAATCCATCATCGTGGATTTGCATTCTGTCATACTTAACTTCTTTAATATTCCCATTGTATATTTTCCTTGACTCAGAAAAATATCATCGGTCCTCTGTCATACTTCTTGTCCCAAGAAGTAGTGCATCATACTCATATCCTTCATATTTAAATTAGAATTCAAATCTTACTTGTATCTAAGAACAATGCTTTCTGAATAAGTCATCAAAATCAGGCTCTTGTCACCAACACTGTAATAATATAGGTTTGTATCATAAATACTCTTGTTGAAACCCAAACTCATCAAGAATCCATCCATCTGATATAGTTTCCAACTCATGGATGGTAGTATGGATGGAAGTGTGTCGAGATTACTAGATCAAGTGTCTTATCATAGACAAATCCCTCTATTTGTGAGAATCCTTTGGCTATATATCTCGCTTTGTATTTCTCGACACTTCCATTAGCTTCATGTTTGATCTTATAGATTTACTTGGAAGTTATCACAGACTTCCCTTCTGGTCTCTGAACAATATCTTATACATCATTCTTTTAAGATATATTGGTATTCTTTTGTTATGGAATCTTTCCATACATGTTCTCATGTTTCTTCTCCAAGACAAGGAGGCTCAAAATCAATGAAGTGTCTCATGACTGAAGGATAGATTGAAAATATCTTTTTCTTTCTCGGGATGTGCCTTGAGGGGCTTATATGTTCCTCTACCTCTTGTCTAGTGATCCTAGGAAGGCCTTTTATGCCCTACTGCAATATCTCTAGAGATAGAAATGGGATCGGTTGGAATAATGTTTGTCTCCCTCTGAAATGATGAGGGGGGAGAAGGTATTGTCTCACTATCAATCTCCATCTATGATTCTTTGGATCTTTGAAAGGTTATCTCTTCTTCAAGGACAACAACTCTTCTTGTCTCAATATTTCTTTGACTAGAGATGTATATCTGGAATGTCTTCGAAGATTCATTATTTATCCCATAAATGTATCATTTCTCCTTGAAGGGTCTAGCTTGGAATTCTTCTCTTTGGGTACATGAAAATACACTAGGCACCCAAATATCCTAAAGTGTTCAATCTCAGGCTTCACTCCATTGAAGGTTTCTTCAGGAGTTATGATTTTCAAAGTCTGGTGAAGACTCTTGTTCTGAACATATAATGTGTCATGCATGCTTCTTCCCATGGAATCATAGAAGGATTATGATCATGCATTATTTCATTGGTTTCTTTAATGATAGTTCTATTCTTCCTCTTTCTCAAATATTTTTGACTCCCTCTGAGTCAAGTGACTCCCTCTGAAGGATAAACATCTTCCTTTGTTCTTAACATGTCTAGAACAAGAAAACAAGAGGAACCAAATCAAGAATATCTCCTAAAGGATAATAATGAGTACATATCTAGAATCAAAACAATTTAAGGATTGTTGTCACAGCTACAACGCCTACTTGTAATGTAGAAAAATTTAGAAATATAGGCTAGAGGAATGATAATTATAACAACCAAACTTGGATTCTTCACTTCCAGTGTGTTGTTCCTCTGAATGAAATGAGATCCCTCTGGATCCATGACATCAGCAAAAGGTTCCTTTGTCCTTCAATTACCCTCATGACAATAATACAAATGATATATATACAAGTGCATACATGAGGGTGATGATATGATTTCTCCAATGGCACATGGTTGATCTCTGTCCTCTGACATCTTCATGAAGGAGGTAGTCACAGTGTCACCATTTTGTATCACCCAAAATAAGTCTTCCTTTGAATTCTTGTCTTCCAAGAACTTTAATTTGCTTGATCCATCAAGCTTATCTTCCATCATAGTTTTGTTCATCATAATTTTAGATTCTTCACAACCCCTTGTCAACTGGGCTAGAAAACCTAATGGCTAGCCTAGGATATCACTTTTAGGTTTTTTTGGACCTATGAATGCCAACAATAAGCCTTTGAAATATAAGATAACACTGGTGAGCTGAACATATCCTTCAATGAGTTGCATAAACCCTAAAACTAGAATTTTTGTAGAAATTAGCGAAACCTTGGGGCCAAAATTTCAAAATGCTCGAAATTTCAATATGAAGCTTGTTGGAGGTGCACTGAAGGATTTTATACACTCTTGTGGTATTTTCAGCCCCAACGTCCAAGTTTCAAGTGTTGAAACCTCTTATAAAGGTAGTTCGTACAGAATTTCTAGAAACCCTAGGAGGGTCGTATGGTTTTGCAAGAGAGAGAAGATGGTTGAAAATTGCTTGTGAAATGGGTTCTTAAAGGCCAATTCTCTGAAACCATGTTTATTTTTCAATAATATAGGCTTAAGCATGAATTTCACTCCATTTTGACATTTTATTTAAACCATAGACAATTTGTTGCAGCAACCAAGATCACATGAAGAAACACCAAGCACAAGTACACAAGAAGTATCCTGGGAAACCCTTCTCAACAAGGGAAGAAAACCCAGCCAATCCTTTGCTATATTCTTCAAGAGAAATAACTTCACCACCAAGAAAACCTAGCACAAAAAAGGGTGCTCAAAAACCCTAGAAGACTAGCGCCCAAGAGAGGTGTGCACTTTTCCCAAGTAGATGTACTTGCTGAAATTTCCAAACTCACACAAAAGATACAATTCCTTAATGGGGAATCTACCTTTACTTATATTAGACTTGACCTGTCAATATAAGTGTCTATTGGCACAATAGGGCCAACCTCTTTATCTCATAATATAATTAATATTAACCATATTAATTATCTTTTACATTAATTATCAATTACATTAAGGTGGGGCTGACTTGTACCCTCTACATTACAATTAGGGTTACAGGAAGGTCTAACTCTTGAAAAACATAGCAAGGGATCTTATACACCCACTAGTGCTCAGTCACTAGGGGAACATCCATAGGGATGTCCATATCTCTAGCTCATTGCATTACACATAAGAACCACTTCTCACTAGTGATCAGCCACTAGGATCGCTTTCACCTGTGCTCATCCACATGCACGTCCACTCAACAGATCTTCTTTCCCAATGAATTACATAGGAGATTCATCTGGATTTCATCATCAACTCTCTGTTCAGAGGAGGCTAATATATCATCTTCATCTCTGTCTCATGACGATTCACCTAACACTTTGGGATTTCACACGTTGACCTTATGCTCAGCCACAGGCACATCCAACTCTGCAGATCTCCTTTCTCACTGCATTACACAGTAGAATCATCTAGATTTATTCTCAACTATCTGTAAGGAGGAGGCCATCTACGTTCCAACTTTGTCTCATATAGGAACCACACACCCCTCTTAGGGGCTCTCTCCTATGTTTGTCTCTTGGAGAATGTATCAAAAAGCTGCAATCATCAACACTCCCTCTCAGAAAGGGAGGCATTTTTCATCGTGCCAAGTCTCACTCGAATGTATTTTGAACTTTTTTCTTGGTTGTAGTTATCAACACTCCCTATCAACTAGGGAGGTATCCTTCATCAAGCTAATTTGGTGAAGATGTCTACAATCTTCTCATGTGTAGGAAGGTATTGCATGTGTATTTTTTTCCTCTGCATCATGTATCTGATATAGTGATATTTTATCTCAACGTGTTTCAATCTATCATGAAACACAAGTTTTTGAAAGAGATTCACACAACTCTGGTTATAATCATAGAATCCATATCATGATCAAGTAAATATGTCAGAACTTTATGAAGTTGCATTGCTTCGCATACTCAATGATATATACTCTGCTTCTGTGGCACTCAAGGCCATAGGTCTTTGTTTCCTGCTGCACCAGGAAACCATGGCAAATGTCATGGTAAAACAACAATAAAATGTGGTCTTCCGGTCCTTTGTACTTTATGTCCATTCTGCATATCCCTGCAAACTCAAGTTTACACTGGAGACATATCACAGGCCATATCTAACTATGCCTTGTAGATATCTCAATACATGTTTCATTGTTGTCCAGTAAGTCTATCTCGGTTGACTCGTGAAATGACTAAGTACATTCATTACATATCATGAATCAAGTTTGGTGTTAATCAAGTTTGTTGTGGATCAATCGCGTCTGAATCATCATCATTCATTTTCTTCAAATCCATCACCATGGATTTGCATTATGTCATACTAAACTTCTTTAATATTCTCACTGTATATTTTCCTTAACTAAGGAAAATCTCATCGGTCCTCTATCATACTTCTTGTCCCAAGAAGTAGTGCATCATACTCATATCCTTCATCTTGAAATTAGAATTTAAGGCTTACTTGTATCCAACACCAAGGATTTCTGAATAAGTCATCAAAATCAGGCTCTTGTCACCAACACTGTAATAATATAGGTTTGGATCAGCGATACTCTTGTTGAAACCCAAACTCATCAAGAATCCATCCATCTGATATAGTTTCCAACTCATGAATGGTAGTACGGATGGAAGTGTGTCGGGCTTACTAGATCAAGTGTCTTATCATAGACAAATCCCTATCTTTGTGAGAATCCTTTGGCTATAGATCTCGCTTTTTATTTCTCAACACTTCCATCAACTGCATGTTTGATCTTATAGATCTACTTGGAAGTTACCACAGAATTCCCTTCTGGTCTCTGAACAATATTTTATACATAATTCTTTTAAGATATATTGGTATTATTTTGTTATGTCATCTTGCCATACATGTTCTCTTGTTGCTTCTCCAAGACAAGTAGGCTCAAAATCAATGAAGTGGCTCATGATTGAAGGATAGATCGAAAATATGTTTTTATTTCTCAGGATGTGCCTTGAGGGGCTTGTATGTTCCTCTGCCTCCTGCAGAGTGAGCCTAGGAAGGTCTTTTATTCTCCACTGCAATATTTTTGGACATAGCAATTGGATCAGCTGGAATAATGTTTGTTTCCCTCTGAAATGTTGAGGGGGGAGAAGGTATTGTCTCACTGTCAATCTCCATCTAAGATTCTTTGGATCTTTGAAAGGCTATATATTCTTCAAGGACAACATCTTTTCTTGTCTCAATATTTCTCTGACTAGGGATGTAGATATGGAATGTCTTCGAAGATTCACTACTTATCCCATAAATGTATTTGTTCTCCCTGAAGGGTATAGCTTGGACTTCTTCTCTTTAGGTACATAAAAATACACTAGGCACCCAAATATCGTGAAATGTTCAATCTCAGGCTTCACTCCAGTGAATGTTTCTTTGGGAGTTATGTTTTTCAAAGTCTATTGAAGACTCTTGTTCTAAACATATAATCTGGAATGCATGCTTCTGCCCATGGAATCATAGAAGGATTATGATCATGCATTATTGCATTGGTTGTTACAATGATAGTTTTATTCTTCCTCTTTCTCAAATAGTTTTGAGTCCCTCTGATTCAAGTGACTCCCTCTAAAGGATAAGCATATTCCTTTGTTCTTAACCTGTATGGAACAATAAAACAAGATGAACCAAAACAAGAATATCTCCTAAAGGAGAATAATAATTACATATCTAGAATCAAAACAATTTAAGGATTGTTGTCACAACTACAACACCTACTTGTAATGCAGAAAAATTTAGAAATATAGGTTATAGAAATGGAAATTACAACAATCAAACCTAGAGTCTTCACTTCCAGTTTCTTGTTCCTCTGAATCCACTGAGATCCCTCTAGATGCATGACTTCAGCAAAAGGTTCCTTCGTCCTGCAATTACCCTCATGACAATGATACAAATAATATATATACAAGTGCATACCTGAGGGTGTTGATATGATTTCTCCAATGGCACATGGATGATCTCTATCCTTTGACATCTTCATGAAGGAGATAGTCACAGTGTCACAAGATCACATGAAGACACACCATACACAAGTACACAAGAAGTATCATGAGAAACCCTTCTCAACAAGGGAATAAAACCCAACCAATCATTTTCTATATTCTTCAAGAGAAATACCTTCACTACCAAGAAAACACAGCATACAAAAGGGTGCTTACAAACCCTAGAATACTAGCGCCCAAGAGAGGTGTGCACTTTTCCCAAGTAGATGTACTTGCTGAAATTTTCAAACTCACACAAAAGATATGATTCCTCAATGGAGAATCTACCTTTACTTATATTAGACTTGACCTATCAACAGAAGTGTCTATTGGCACAATAGGTCTAACCTCTCTATCTCATAATATAATTAATATTAACCAGATTAATTATATTTTACATTAATTATCAATTACATTAAGGTGGGGCTGACCTGTATCCTTTACATTACAATTAGGGTTACAAGTAGGTCTGACTCTTGAACAATATATAAAGGGATATCATACACCCACTAGTGCTCTGCCATTAAGGGAACATCCATAGGTATGTCCATGTCTCTGGCTCACTCCATTACATAGAAGAACCACTTCTCACTATTGCTTGCCCACTAGGATCATGTTCACATGTGCTCGTGCACATGCACGCCCACTCAAGAAACCTTTTTTCCCATTGCATTACACAAGAGAGTCATCTAGAGTTCATCATCAACTCTCTTCTCATAGGAGGCTAATACATCATATTCATCTCTATCTCATGACGATGCACCTAGCACTTTGGTATTTCACATGTTCACCTTGTGCTCAGCCACAGGCACGTCGAACTCTATAGATCTCCTTCTTCACTATGTTACACAGGAGAATCATCTGGAGTTCTTCTCAACTCTTTGTAAGAACGAGGTCATATCTACGTTCCAGTTCTGTCTCATATAGGAACCACACACCCCTCTCAGGGGCTCTCTCTCAAGTTTGTGTCTTGGATAATGTCTCACATAGCTGCAATCATCAACAATATGTCCTTGACCCTAACCACATAATTGATTGGATTGTGATCCAGGTGGAACACAAAGGGGATTTCTAAGTGGAACAAATACGCATCGTGGACCGTAAAGTCAACGTGATCATGAAAAAATCCATAGGGATGGTAAAGTCTCAATGGACCTGCTACGGTCTTGAAGACGCAACATGGGAGCACAAAGAAACTATGAAGGAGGAATACCCACAAATTTTTTTCAATTTTTAAGAAAACGGAATATAAGAATGCAAGAATCCATTTTGAGTAGTTAGAGTTTCATAACCACATCTCAGAGTCCTAGCCATCCTATGTTGGGGGCCCTGAAAAATTATTGGTATAGTCTGATGGAAAGAGAACAATGAAGGGGGTGCATTCCTTGGGTCAATCAGTTACGAGGAATAGGATATTTTGGTTGGAACTATTGTTGGAGTTGTGAAATTGAAGAATTTTATTTCTTTAAGCATTATGATATAAATTTGTATATGTATATCGACATAGTGTGCACCAAGGATGACACAAAATTGTAGGGGAGGGGGAATGTAACATCTCTACTATAATCCCCATTTTAATTAATGCTAAATGTATATATAATTTGTGGCTACGGAAGCCATGTAATATGTGAATTGTAATTCTAAATTTTAATAAACAAAATGTGAAGCTAGTTGCTAGGGGATATGGACAGACATGGGGGATGATTAATCCACAAGAGAGGGGAGATTCTAGGAGAATGTTTAAAAGAGAGGTCTTAGGGGTAATTACCCATGTCTATTAATTCAACCCACTTCCTAAAATTACTATTGGTATATGAACCTTCTAAAAAAAAATTAGTGTTCCCAAAGCCAATCATTGAATACATGTAAGAGGGTTGTTGTGAGAAGTCGCATCCCATAGTTATTGGGAGCATGGGAATGAAGTACAATCAACATTGGGGAGTGTGGGATTCAAGTTTCTTGGGGAAAAGAGATGAAATTTGTATGGGTAGTTACAACAGTTTTAGACAGCCATATTTTTGGATGAACAACAAGCATAGAACAAGAAGGAAGAGCACAACCATGGTGAGTGAATTATGGAGTGTATATGGAGCAGAAGACTGAAGATCCAAGTTGTCAGGCCTGAAGAGTGAACTCATGTGTGAGTCACACTATGACAACACGTTTTTTTTGTTGTTTGTTGGTAGTTTTCCTAGCAGTGAGTTCCCTTGAGTTTTCCAGTAGAGAGATTCCTAGTTACCTGTGCTAAAGAGGCCCTGATAAATGAATGGGAAGTCTGAGGGAATGTGAGTAGTGAAGGGGTACATTCCTTGGGTTGGAGAGGTTGAGAGGAAGAGAGTAGGTGGAAAATCAGGATAACTATAGGAGAATACCAGTAGGTTGTGGGATTTCTGAGTTGTGAGTAGATAGAGAGAGACCACCCTCTTTTGTGGATTTCTAGCCCCAGATCGGGGGTGACTTGTTGTTGATATCTAGAACAATGAGTCTATGGTTGAGTGGAATTTTTGTCCCAAGCAGCTAGTTGCACAACTATTTTAAACTCTAAGTGATTTAACTTGTTTTAACTTGTTTTAATGATTTGTGAAGTGGGTCCATTTTTTGTATTTATTTATATTTTTAAATAATGCATGCACATTATGGAACTTATGCACAATATTCATATGTGCAAGTTTATAAAGATTATGCATATACTATAATGAGTGCATATTAATTTGAAATCAAAATATTTCTTGACGAGAGAATTTGTATTCACCAACATGTTTATTAGCATGGTTTCTTTGGATTTAGCTTCAACATGATTACCTTAATTGTTCAAGCTAGAAAAACAACAAAACATTCATTTTTTTTAATCCCTTTCAATATATTTATTTTGAATGTTATTTTTAAATAAGCTACACAAATCCATCACTAATGAAAGAAAGAACACATATACATATGACTACGCAAAGACATGTGTGTGTGTGATAACATTTTCATTGTTTTCATTTATTTATTTTTGTCTTGGAATTTATTAGAATTTTGAAATATATAGGTATTTCATTCATGTTGTAAAAATTATATTCTACACTACTATATACCTAGATCTACAATACTCTTCCCTAATGCTTGACCTCGTAATTTTAGAGATATGATGATTTTATTAATTTATAAAATAATTAAATTAACATTAAAAAAATTCAAAATTAGTTGCACACAAGTACACATTATTCTCTACAATTGCGTAAATTTGTGGAAGTGAATTCCATCATTTAGGTGTTAAACTATTGCACTAACTCAAACATATACATTATATTTTGTAGAAAAAGTGACATACCATAATTACAAAAAATGGATTTTTACATGGTCATAAATGACTTATATTGACCTTGAAAATGGTTAGCATAAATACAATTGCAAAGTGTTATGATGAAGCTACCTATCTCATTTTTTTCAATAGACCTTGAAGACCTAATAAGCACTAATTCCACCTCAACTAATGATCAACAACCCAAATCACCTACTAGGAATGATAGGGTATCCTCATATGAGGAATGTGATAGGGTATCCTCCTAGTGTGCACTAATACCAAACTATAGATGTGCTACAACTTACTCGTTCATTATTTTTTATATGTTGATGGCACACGGTAATTTCATGAATGGATTCATAATTTTGTGGATGAATGGTTTTCATGTTTGATATGATGATTCATGTTATTCTAATTATATGTGAATGCGTATGTGAAATATCATTTTCATATTCAATCCTTTTATTATTATGCTTTACACAGTTATGGGGATATATGCGTTCATGGTTGCTCATTTGCTTATTTCAGGTTTCTACAGGTAGGTTTTAAAATATGTGAATGTAGTTGACTAGAACTTGTTTTTATGATATTTATGTGGCATGTAGATTCTAGGTTGAGTTGATCTTGGTTTATTCCAACTCCAATAATATAAAGCATTGTTAGTAATCCAATAAAACGATCATAGCTCTCGATGCATATTCATGATTCTTAAGTGTAATGTAAGAAAATATATGACTGTGGGTCATCATTACAAGGCATTTACATAAGGAATACAAAGGGTTATCATCCACATATGATGGCATACTTGGAAAAGCTAATGTTATAAGCATTGACAATCAGAATTTGATGGAAATCATCCACTTAACAAGACATTAGTAATAGTGGTTTGTGGCGTTAATTCACATGAATGAATTGTGGCCATCCTCATCCATCCAATAATGTAGGATAAAATAGAAAAAAAATTCAATCTATCTCCATACTTCATTTTCATTGTTATGTAGTGTTATGTCATGCATTCTATGATAGGGGATTTTCAACACTAGTTTTGCAAGTGAACATGCATCCCTTTATTGCATGCAACCATGTCCATTTATATGGGTTTGAGCATACTTGAATGTAGTGGGTGAAGTATCGGGCTCAAGTTATATGTTTTGTCTTAGATTCTTTTCTTTGGAAGTTGAAGGAGAGCCAAGTTATACCACTTACTTGAAGCACTCATTAATGGTAATTGTTGGTTGAGAGGAGTTATATTTAGGACATAAGTTTGAGTCCAAAGGGAACAATTTGAAGAGAAAATTAGGCATGGATACAATTGAACCATCAATGTCAAAAAGAAAAGGAAACAAGGTAACCCATAGCTTATGAAAATAGTCATTTGATGCCTTCATTCTATGTGTTTGTTTCTCGAGTTACGGTGTCTCAGATTTTTTATGAGCATGCATTTTACCTTGCTAATATCCTTATTAATTGTGACCTAGTTCATAGTTACCTCTACATGAAAATTTCCCTTTTCTCTTTCCTTTTTTAAGCTCATATTTTGTCTTGAATAACCATGGTCTAGGGTTTGAAAAATCTATTTCTTTAGCCGAACATTTTGATTTACCTCATTTGCTAATTCTTTGGAAGGATAATGTGGTTAAATCCCCATTTTTTCACTTGTTAATAATGGAAAATGAGCAACCCAATACACCTATCTTTCAAGCCTTCTTGGAATCAAGTCAACCTTGGTGGCAACATTTTTAACCTTATGCTAATGAGGTTTTGGGAATATTTTTATTATTTGTGAGGGTTTCACTCTTCCGTGGTTTGGAATGTTATGGTTGGATTATAGTTGCCAAGTTTTATTGACCATGGTAGACTTTTCCCATTAAGCATTAAGTACAAGACAAGACAGGTTTGACTAGGTGTTTTCTTATCATATGCATTGTGGATGAGTAGAGGAATTGTTTCCTATATATTGCATATATGATACATTTGGGTGTATAGTTAGGTGTGTATTGTTGTATTAAAATGAGAATGCAATTGTGTGTTGAAGGTTCCTAATTATCAATATTTATTGTTTTTATTATTCATATGGATGTTATGGATGAGTTATTATGAATGTATTATTAATGGTTCATGCTATTTTTAAAATTGATTGGTATGGATTATTCTTATATAGATATTTCTTGAAAATAAATGATCGAAGTAAGGATTCCCTAGTTTACCAACAAAAGAAAGAAAATGCAGAAAATAGCATAATTGAGTTCCCTCAATTCGAGAATGGTTTCCCCGAGTGCGCACAAATTTCTTACCACAATGGAAACTTATTTTTCTTAAACAATGATGCCCTTATAGACTTGGGGTAATATGAACTAGTTACTAAGTCTCCTACTACTTGGTATCACAAGTTTGTTGTATTTTGAACCAAATAGGTTGTTTACTATTTCAATTATGCATAGGGATTATGAGATATAGTTTTCTTAATGGAATGTCAATAGTGCATGATTTGAATAGATATGAAACACAATTTGATTGATTATGTGTATATTTTAATGACTATGAGATTCATTTGAGTTAATGTAACTAGTCTATGACAGTTGATGGTAGATTTTTGTAATGGAACTTGTGTGTGTGTGTGAAAACGATTATTTAAGTGTTTATAATTTTCATTTTCAAAATCAAGATAGTGGGCTAATAAATTATTGTCAAAATAAAATATTTCATGACCATACACTTAAATAAAGTGCATGCTAATTGAATTAAACCCTTAGTTAGTCTAGGATTTTAACTACCTTGACCTAATGCCCTTAAAAATTCTTGGTCTCCAAATTTAAAAATTAAATTCTTTGGAATTTAATTTTTTGGAGTAAAAGAAAGAGGCAAAGGTAATATTTCACCTACCCACTTAGTTTTCTATAAAATAGGAAGAGGAGAGGATTTTATTAAAGGGAGAGAAAAGAGAAAGCATGTATAGCTTTGTTATGCTACTACATCATATCTAAGTTCATTCTCTCCATTCTATAATAGCTTAATAGTGCTATAAATCATAGACATGTTATAATTTAAGGTCCAACACTAGGGTGAAAGAAAAGGTGTTTCCCTTTACAAAGGATGTCTATGATCATGGTATCATTTCCATATAGTCAATTTATAGATAAATGCATACACACAAAAAAAAATAGAATTTACCTCCAAAAGGGAAGCACCTTTGCTTTAGCCCTAGTGTTGGACCTTAAATTATAGGTAAATTTTAGCGTGAAATAAAAGGTTCTTCCTTTTGGAAGGAAAATTCTGTTTATTTAATTCATGTATGGGTGAGTGAAAGAAGTTTGTCGCTGAAAAAGTGGCAAGCAGGTCAGCAAGAACACGCACTCGCACGAACGTGTGTGTGTTCTTAGGAACGCATAGATGTTCCTAAAACTATATGTTTGGAAGTGGTAGAACCTCCATGGGTCTTGCCATGTAGGTTTAGTGGCAGGAACGTGCAGGTGTTCCTAAGAACACGTGCGTGTTTCTAATAATGTGTGTGTGTTCCTAGGAACGTGCACGTGTTCCTTCTGTTAAACTTTTTTAAAAGGTTGCAAGCACAATTTGTGCTCATTGTGAAAAAATCATGCTCGTGTTTTGACTTTCATTGAGAAAATAGAGAGGAGCAACAAAGGGAGGATATTTCCACTGTATCCAGGTATGTTTGATTTATCTTATTTTTAACCCAATTTAGTCTTTTTCTCCCAAGAATCTAAATGAAAAAAAATTGTAATTTTGTATTTTAATTAAAAAAACAACCTTATTTACATGCCATGGATTTCAAATTGCAGTATATCTAATATAATGGAACCCCAAGACAATGTAAACCGCTCAGAAGAAAACCAAGAAGATCAAAACCCCAACCCACCACAACCACCCAATGTAAACACTCAAATTGATGAGGGGTTGGTTATATTAAGAACCCTTGAGGAACAATTAAGGGACACTAGAGAGCCTAGTAGAGTCTCCTTGGCCACTTCATTGGACATCATTGTGAATTCCATTGCAAGTACCCAAGGTAAATTGACCTCTATTTCTGATTATAGGGAAATAATGTATGAGTACTATAGCACTGGTTTGGACAGAAACCAAGTCAAATAATTGAGCATTTCAAAACGACAAATATTATCTATTTTTAGGGATCCTAGAAATGGACAAGAACTACCATTGACCAAGAAATGCATCTCCATTGAATGGTGCATCTGTCCCTGGATTATTCAAAACTGGATGGATAGGTGGTATATGTTTTTTGATAAACCTCCCTACAATATAGGGAGATTCCCTTATATTTTATGAGAAAAATATGGGTTGAGTTTATTTTGGGTAAGCATGTCAACTACTTTGACATTGGTGAATTTCAGGGGGTGGTTTGAGGGTCTGCACCATACCAAGAGCATTCCAGGCGCGACCCCATGTTAGTTCCTCGTCCCCCCAGGTGAAGGCCTGGCCCCTCTACCCAACATCCTCATGTTAAAGAGAGATTGCAACAGGTATAGCTATCCATTTCATCATTGACTCGTAGCCTAGTGCAACACAATAGCTTTGTTGCACTATCTCAATAGGAGGTGTCTGCCAGTGACATTGATAGAGGGGGTGGATCTTCAACATGCATAGGATAGTACAGTGAGGAGAGGGAAAATAGACATAGAAACCATCCATGTGAAACTCACGGGTGCTCAAGTTGTGGACATACATGATATGGGCCTATAGAGACGAGTGGATAGCATAGCTTCATGGAGGAGGTTAGTATCTTAATCCTCTCTATGTTCTTCATAGTTATATATTTATTTTTCATTTTGTGTATTTATATTGATATTTTAATGTATGTTGTTTTTCAATTGTTAAGTCCGAGAAGTACACCCTCTATGACTATGGATGCATAAGTGCCTAGCCCCATCACTGATGCAGCAGTAGAGGCAGCATGTTCATTGGGTGTACCCCACACACAGGTATGTATCACATTTTATAAATTCACCATAGTTATTTCTTTATTTTATGGCATCCTCAAATTTTTAATGTTCTCATGTTTCTACAGGATTTGGGACTAGGCGATGTCGGGGAATGTCCATCTGGGATGGACAAGTCACTTTTTTCACAAGTATCCTTGTAAAGTTAAATATCGTATAATTCTCAATTTTTTTGTGTTTATGT
Organism: Picea engelmannii; assembly: GCA_009831015.1. Lineage (NCBI taxonomy): Eukaryota > Viridiplantae > Streptophyta > Pinopsida > Pinales > Pinaceae > Picea > Picea engelmannii. The sequence continues at coordinate 639,619 of ML785683.1, read as the reverse complement.
TTTTGAATTTTACTATTTGGTACTAATAGTTCAATTTTATTAATATGTATGCATGTTGTGAATATTTTTTAGCTATAGTACTATAGATTTCCCTAGGCACCTAGGCATTTCTTCTGGGTTACCTTTCTCCAGACCTAGGGAGTTGAAATCACTTGTACAACCTGTGAGGATCCATTGTATCCCACCCTCAACATTGGTATTATTGCACGCATCCTCAGTGGATTCACACACAGGGCACCCATCCGCACCAAATGTATGCCACCCACCCCCACCACCATTTCCATCAGCCCCATCAATCAAGACTACCATGGTAGAGGTTATCTCGGAGCAGTTTGTACAACCTAGTGCTCCATCTACTAATAAATCTCCATTGAGGCTTGAGATATTCACGATGAGATAATGCCTTGATGATAATTTTGTATGTTTCATGAATTTGATTTTACGCATATTTGTTTAATTTTCTTGACTTGATCCTTGTAACTGATGTAGGGTGGCATCATGGAGAGATTGAGGTCGCAAAGGAGGGTAACACCCTCATGAATGACAACAACATATGTGGTGAGTTATCTTAGGTTAAATTACAAAGTATCATTGTGTATGTCTATTAATTCATTGAGGAAAAAAACTTATAACATTGTTTATTCTTAGTGCAGTCTCCAGAGCATCGAAGCATGCCCAAACCTAAAACCTCTCGAGGTGCTTCCTCGAGCAAGAGAATAAATATATATTTCCAGGATGCTCCTGAGGGTGGCAAGGGTGGAAGTAATCAATGATTGACCAACTACTGCCATTTTGTATTGAGGCCACCATATGGATGTTTTTTATGTTAGGGCACTTGTTGTCGCTTTGTATATTCGGCATGAGTTTCCATTTTGTAAAAAATGTACAATTTAGATGATGTTGAATATATATATATATATATATATATATATATATATATATATATATATATATATANTATGAATCTCATTGTTTCTGCATTTTATGTTGATGAATATATGAATTTCAAAGTGTATGAATTTTATGTGTATTAATCCCTTGATTTTTTTCTAAAGTGATTATAAATACTTGAAATACGCATTAAGGAATATCTTATGGTGGAAAATATTTCTAAGTGCTAAATCCATAAGACAAATTTAGTGGTTCTCAAGTAGCATTTCTTTCTAATCAACCATGTATCTCTACATCATCGATAGATCATTCCTTCTAAATTATTTTCATGAATGTTGTGGATATCCATATTCTAACTCACAACCAACAATATGGACTACCTCTTGAATTATCTCCATCTAAATCCAATGATAATCCACACACAAATAGTGGTCACTAGAAAATATTGTGACCTAAAAAATGGCATATTACAATAATTTATTATAGAAATAAATTTTCTCATCTATCTTCTACATAATTGTAAATCACTTAACAATCTCATCTCAATGTTATGTCAAATTAACCTCCATAACTAGTACTAGAATTACTCAATTACGAAGATGACATAAGCTAAAATTCAATTATGCAAGTACACAACATTTGGACAACTCAAACACTTCATATATATTTAGAATAAGAAGTACATGCACCTACCAATATCTTATCAGGGTTGTTAGAAGTCGAGCTCTTCAAACCCTAGTGATGAAAACCATAAGATAATATTAGTTAATATCTCACTCCATTAGAGATCATCAACAAGGTAGCATACACATTTGGTAAGTCCTTTTTAGAACCTACATTTGTATCTCACACTTGTATAAGATCAACTCCCTCTATCTTCTCCATAACAAGCACATTAGGTAGCACTAGGGTTTTCAAATGCCACAAAACCCTAACTTATTCTCTTACCAGAGCTACATGATAAAAGTATTTCTTTTCTCCTCTAGGTATAAGTCCTAGTATTCCTAGTCTCCTTAGGACAAAACCTTGACCCTAGTCTTCCCTTGACATTCCTTTGAGAAGCCTAGTTGTTAGTTTCTTAGTTGATTCAATCCATAATTTGACCATTTCCTAGGGAACACACATTATTCCCCTCTTTCTATGCATGAGATATATAAAGTCATTTAATTTATGTAACCCTTCATAAATGCCAAAAAGACTAGTCAATGACTCATTAATGCACTCATGTTTGTTGAGATTATGTAGTGGGTATAAGTAAATTTTGTTAAACAAGTCAATTATTAATAACATTTATTTAGTCTTCCATGATGTCCACTAAATTTATTGATTTTTATCAATAGAATGAGAGAGTTCACATGGAAACTAGATCTTAAAATCGGTATCATTTTCCACCTATAAATAAAGGTTTTGAGGTTACATTTCATGACACACCATAGAAATTAATTCTATGCTAATAAAATTCCTCCAGGAAGACTTGAAACCATTATTCTTTTCCCTTCATCATCTATGAGAGTTTATTGCACATTCCTACCCAATTTTTGGGTTTGAGCACACAAGGAAACAAAGGACCCTCCCAAACCCCATCCCACAAACCTGTTGATACCATTCCATTTCCATGTCATGTCTTTCCATGTCATGTCATTTTCATTCCTTTCCAATCCATTACATGGCATGTCATTGTCATGAAATTGCCATTTCCATGCCATTTCCTTGCCTTTCCATGAAATTCCATTCCCATTCCATTTCCATGTCTTGTCAATCCATGCCATGCCATTTCCATGTCTTTCCTTGCCTTGCCTTGCCTTTCCTTTCCATTCCATGCCATGCCTTTCCTTTGCATACCTTTTCATGCCATTCATTTCATTTCCTTTCCATTCCATGCCTTTCCATGTCATTCCTTGCCTTGCCATGCCTTGCCTTCCATTTCCATGCCATGTATTTCCTTGACATGCCATGTCCTACCTTGCCTTGCCATGCCATGCCATCTCATGAATTTCCTTTCCTTGTCATGACTTTCCTTTCCTTGTCATGCCATGCCATGTCATTACTTGCATTACCTTGCCTTTCCATGCCATGTCATGCCTTGCATTCACATGCCATTCTTTGCCTTGTCATGTCATGTCATTCCTTGTCTTCCATTTCCATGTCATGCCATGCCTTTCCAAGCCATGCCATGCCATGTCATTTCCATGCCATTGCCATGACTTTCCATGCCAAGCCATGCCATGGCATGCCATTTCCATTTGTTTCCTTGTCTTTCCTTGACATGCCATGCCATGTCATGCCTTGCCTTTTCATGCTTTGTCATGCCACGCCTTGCATTTCCTTTCCATGCCATGCATTTCCTTTCCATGCCATGCATTTCCTTGTCATTTCATTCCTTTCCATGACATGCCTTGTCATGGCATTCCTTTCCTTGTCATTCCAATGTCATTCCTTGCCTTGACTTTCCTTTCCATTCCATGTCATAACTTTCATTTCCTTTCCTTGCCTTTCCTTTTCATGCCATTACTTTCCTTTCCATGCCATTCCTTTTCTTTTCATGCCTTTCCATGTCATGCCTTGCATTTCCTTTCCTTTGCATGACATGCCTTTCATTTAATTTCCTTGACATGCCATGCATATAATTTCCTTGTCACGCCTTCCATTGCCTTGCCTTTCCATCCCATGCCATGCCTTTCAATGCCATGTCAATGCCAATGCTATGCCTTGCCAAGCCATGCCATATCATTCCATGCCATGCCTTGCCTTTGCATCTCTTTCCTTAACATGCCTTTCCTTTTCATGCCTTTCCTTGTCTTGGTATGATATGGTATGGTATGGTATGGTAGGCCTTGCCTCAGTATGGTATGGTATGGTATGGTAGCCTTGGCATGGTATGGTATGGTATGGTATGCTTTGCCTTTCCTTTCCAAGCCATGGTATGGTATGGTATGGTATGTCTTGCCTTGCCTTTCTTTGTATTTCCTTGGTATGGTATGGTATGGTATGGTATGCCTTGCCTTGCCTTACCATGGTATGGTATGGTATGCCTTGCCTTTCCTTTCAATGGTATGGAATGGTATGGTATGTTATGGTATGCCTTACCTTGCCTTGACATGGTATGCTATGGTATGACATGGTATGCCTTGCCTTGCATTTCCATAGTATGGTATTCCTTGCCTTTCCTTGCCAATCCATGGTATGGTATGGTACGGTATGGCATGCCTTTCCTTGCCTTGTATTGTCTTTCCTTACCATCCTATGGTATGGAATGGTATGCCTTTTCTTTCTTTTCCTTCCCATGGTATGGTATGGTATGTTATGGTATGGTATGGTACGGTATGCCTTGCCTTGGTATGGTATCCTTGAAATGGTATGGTATGGTATTCCTTGCCTTGCCTTGTCTTTCCATGCCATAGTATGGTATGGTATTGTATGGTATGCCTTGCCTTGCCATGCCATAGTATGGTATGGTATGGTATTCCTTGCCTTGCCTTTCCTTGCCATGGTATGGTATGGTATGGTATGGTATTCCTTGCCTTGCCTTGCCTTTCCATGGTATGGTATGGTATGGTATGGTATGCCTTGCAAGGCAAGGCAAGTGAAGGAAAGGTATGCAATTGAAGGCAATGCATGCCATGCCTTGCCTTTCCACACCATACCTTGTCTTCACTTTCCATGTCTTACCATGCCATGCATTTCCTTTTCATGATATGCCCTGCATTGCCTTTCCTTCACTTTCCATGCCATGCCTTCCCATGCCTTGCCTTTCCATGCTTTTCATTTCCTTCACTTGCCATGTCATGTCTTGCCATTCCATGTCATGCCTTGCCTTTCCATGTCATTCTTTGTCATACCATGCCTTGACTTTCCACGCCATGCCTTGTCATGCCACGCCATTTCCATGCCAATGTTATTCCTTGCCAATCCATGCCATGCCTTGCTAAGCCATGCCTTTCCTTTCCATGACTTTCCTTTGCATGTCTTTCCTTGCCTTGTTTTTCCTTGCCATGGTATAGTATGGTATGGTATGCCTTGCCTTGCCTTTCCATGGTATGGTATGGTATGGTGAAGGCATGGCATGCCTTGCATTTCCTTGCCAAGCCATGGTATGGCATGGTATGGTATGGTATGGTATGGTATGATATGCCTTATCTTTCCTTTCCTTGCATTGCCTTTCCATGTTATGGTATGGTATGGTATGGTATGGTATTCCTTGCCTTCCCTTGCCATGGTATGGTATGGTATGGTATGGTATTATATACATTTCCTTTCCTTTCCATGGTATGGTATGGTATGATATGAATTTCCTTTCCTTTCCATGGTATGGTATGGCATGATATGCATTTCCTTTCCTTTCTATGGTATGGTATGGTATGGTATGGTATGGTATGCCTTATCTCGCCTTGCCTCACCTTGCCATGGTATGGTATGGTATGGTATGTCTTTCCTTTCCTTTCCTTTCCATGGTATGGTATGGTATGGTATGGTATGGTATTCATTTCGTTTCCATACCATGGTATAGTATGCCTTGCCTTGCCATGGTATAGTATTGTATGGTAAGCCTTTCCTTTCCTTCCCTTACCATGGTATAGTATGGTATGCCTTGCAAGGCAAGGCAAGTGAAGGCAAGGAGAGTGAAGGAAAGGTATGCAATATATGCAAGTGAAGGCAAGGAAAGTGAAGGCAAGGTATGCAAGTAAAGTAAAGGAAAGTGAAGCCAAGGTATGCAAGGTATGAAAGGCAAGGCAAGGCAAGTGAAGGCAAGGTAAGTTAAGGCCATTCAAGTGAAGGAAAGGTATGGAAGGTATGAAAGGAAAGGAAAGGAAAGTGAAGGAAAGGTATTCCATGCCTTGCCTTTCCATGCCATGCCATGCCATGCCTTGCCTTTCCATGTCATGCCTTTCCTTTCCTTCACTTTCCATGCCTTGTCATGCCATGCCTTGCATTTCCATGCCATGACATGCCTTCCCATGCTTTACCTTGCCATTCCATGTCATGCCATGCCTTGCATTACCTTCACTTTCCATGCCAAGCCTTGATATTCCATTTCATGGCTTGCCTTTCCATGCCATGCCATGCCTTGCCTTTCCATGCCATGCCTTTCCTTTCCTTCACTTGTCATGCCTTTCCTTCCCATGCCATGCCTTTCCATACCATGCCTTGTCATGTCTTGCCTTTCCTTCACTTTCCATGCCATGCCTGCCTAAATGAACTGATGCAGGAGAATAGCTCCCAAGCCAGCCATGTGCCAGCCAGCCAGCCCACTTAGCACATTCAAAGCGTGCATTCAAGGAAGAGAGGCACCAATGCTCTCACATTTTGAATTTGATTTCAATGTAATTAATGTATGTAAGGCCGTGGAGCCATAAAGCCATGCCTTTGAGAAGGCATTAGTTAGGAGTAGCCTTAAATATTTGTAAGGCTAGATCTAGCTCCGATCTAGACTAGACAGCCATTTAATTGTGAATTCAATGAAATTGAATAGAGATGGTGAGGATGGAGGGAAGAGCTCGAAGATCCCCCTCATGTAAAAGATCCTTTGCATGTAGGATGAGTGAGAAGTAGTTGAGTAAGTAGAATAGAGAGGAGAGGAGAGATTTGCGAGAGTTTTAGAAGAGAGAGAAGGAGCTGGGAATCTGTCAAAGTCTGAGATCAAGAACACCTTGTAAAGGAGACATTTCATATTAATATAAAGAGAAGATTTCCTACATGAGTTTTTGTGTGTATTTATGTGTTTATGAATTCCTTTGTGTGTTCTTTATATGTTGTATATGTTCATTTCCAGGGATAGATAGGTTCTTCTATCTGTGGGTTCTTTGAGGCTTCATGCCAAGAGGGTGTGACAGAATGTTGCGGGTTCAAAAAAGCCAGTGCATAGATGCACTCCTGAATTCTACGAAATTTGGGCAAGGACGTGACAGGAGGGCGCACCAGCTAAATTCATTGGCTCAGGAAGAAACCTCAAGGTTGTTGAACACCTTGGAGGTGAGGCTGTGCAGAGGAAGGCACAAAGAAGACAAAATTTCTGAGAATTCTGTAAGGCTCTGCCAAGAGGGCATCGAGCAAATGCACAGGATGCATTAGGAGAAGAACTCTATTTTGAGTTCATTGAGAAGGTAGAATCACTGAGTATTATGGAAGATCTACCAGGAGGGCATTGAGCAAGTGTTGAGGGCACAGAAGGAACTCTTGTTTTTAGTTCAGAGAAGAAAAAGTGTCACAGGAGGACCTTCATAGGGTTTTTGAACACCCTGTAGGCTCAGAAAGGTGTGCTTGAGAAGGAAATTTCCAGAGGGCATTTCCATCCCTTCAAGGAGAGAAAGGGACAGAGACCATTGGGGTCTGAGCAGTTGAAGCTCAAAGAGGATAAAGAACTGTGCAAGGAGTGCACCAGGCCAACACCTAAGTAAAGTGTTGACTGACAGACAGTCGTTTGAAGGTTTGTCAAGCATAGGGAGTGTGTACAGAGTGAACTTCTCTCAAGTTCAGAAGATCAAGAGGAATAGTGCCTTAGTGCACAGAGCAATAACCGAGAGGCACAGAAGCCGAGGAACCCTTATAGGTTTCATAGTTGAAAAGCTCAGGATAGATAGCACCTTTGTGTGCAGGGACCCTGCAAGGAGTGCAGAGGTCAAAGAATCCTTTAAGGATTCAAGGAGGACAAAGCTCAGAAGGAAGAGTGCCTTTACGCACAGAGAAATAGCTGCAAGGAGCGCAGAGGTAGAGAAACCCTTTGGAGGGTTAAGAGTTCGACAAGCTCAGGAGGGACAACATCCTTCGAATATAGGCGAGAGCCAAGGAGACAGGCTTCACAGAAGAGAACGAAGGTCGAGACCTTCAATACTTAGAAATATTCAAGGGAAGGAAGAAGAGAAAATCTCAGGAAGGAGCTACAGTTGTCATCAGTTCAGGCACTGGAAGAGATCTGGACCGTTGGATTCATGTCCAGGCAACAACAAAAGAGTGTACAAGGGAGCAATAGATCTAGGCTATCAGATCTAAGTGCATGGACCGATAGCCGTCAAATCCAGTAGGAGTTGTATGAAGTTTAATCCTCGTATGAGAAGAGGAAGATTCGCAAGACAGGAAGTTTCAACTCACGAAGTTTCAAACACATCAGAGTTGTTCATCTGTAGAGGACGCATGTCATGAGATCTTCGTATTTCGGGGATTCAAGCGTTGGAGAGAAAAACAAGGAATTATTTCGACTTTGCAACTTGCAAAGTCCCAAAGGAATCGAGACCATCCATTCTGGAGGACAGGTGGTAGGGATCAGGCTTATCTCATGAATTTGGGTATCATGAGTTGGGAGGTGGAGGCCTTTTCTCTACAAAATCTGGAGTCATGAGATCACAATGAAATCTGAATCATTGATCGAGGAGGAAGGAGAGCTATGAGATTTGGTGTCTTGATACATCGCGTATCAAAGGTTTAGGGTTTGGAGGAACTTCCTTTCGACTGTGGAATTCATGAAGCACTAAGCGCCGAGGCTCGTGCGAACACATGGCACGTCTGATAGGTGGGCCACATAGTCGATAGGTGGTGTAACAGCAAATTCCAGAGGAAATATGGAAGAGGTGACAGGTGGAGGATGTGTGTCACCTTGGGAAGGAGTCAACCTATCGTTGACCATCGTGTCTAATGGATTCATGGAAGAAGAGAAAGAAGGCTCAACACTTCAAATCGCGAAGTCACGAAGTTGCGAGAGGAGTGCTAGATCGAGGCCCTCGCCGGTGGTCACTGGTAGAGGTGCTAGTCAAAGAAGGGTCTATGTTCGTATCGTCATCTCGGGTATCGGGAGTTTGGAAAAGAGGCTTCAAGGGTCTTCAACCCACGAACTCGCAAGTTGTGATTTGTGAAAGGTGATTGTGCCAAGGCCAGTTGTGGTCGTGTGAGGGTGAAGCTCACACCTAGTGCTTGTTCGCACAGGTGGGGTTTTTGAAGGACCTGTGGATCGGATTCATTGTAGGGCTTTAGAAAGGAACCAAAGGAGCCACTTCGGCTCAAGGAGATTAGAACGATCCTGTGTGGGTCTCAGCCCGAGGGTTGGGGTCGGCAACATTTGTGGTATCAGAGCTCTACATTGTTTGTATATTGCAGGCAGAGGAAGCGAGAGGAGAAAGAATACTCTAATACACATGATTTGTGGTATCAGAGCGGGATTTGACTTCTATAGGCGACAGAGGAAACTTGCAGAAGAGAAGCAGAAGGAGACAGAGTGTTGGAACTCCGTGGTGATTGTTTGTAGGTAGGTAGCAGTCAAGGAGACAATCAGCAGGACTGTAGGAGATGCTAGAATCACTCAGGGTTGCAGAGTGACAGTAGCAAGTTTTCCAGGAGGGTAGATAGAAGGTAGGAAAATGGCTACTGAAGGTCATAAGCACGGTGGAAAGAAGATCCACCAGTAGCCAACCAAAGACATGATGGATAAAGAGCTTGCCGAGATCAGAGTGAGGATGGAGGAACTTGCACTGTAGATGCATCAGGATGCAATATCGCATTGGGTGTATGAATGGCTCATGAAGAGGAAAGTAAAATGGCCAGTCAGGATGTTGGTGGCTAGAAGACAGCAGGGGTTGTTAAAGAGATGGCTTAGGCATGTTGAAAGCCTCAGGGATGATGACAAGGAGATGGTTCAGGTATGTGAACTAGAGGCTGGGAGGAATATCAATGATGTTGAGGATGAACTGAGATCACTGAAAAATCTCAGAGACTATCATGTGTGCAGAGACTACCAAGAGGGCAGAATAGAAATTTCCAATTTCCAGGAGAGCAATGAGATGATATTGTTACGGGATCTCATATGATGTTAGGAGGACAACATGGAAATTTCATGTTTCCAAGAGGGAAATAAGGTGAGATCACTGTGGGGTCTCATAGACTACCAAGAGGGCAGGATTGGAAATTCAAATTTCCAGGTGGGAAATAAGATGAGATCTAAGGATCTCATAGACTGCTAAGGAGGCAGCAGAGGAATACCATATTGTCAGGAGGGAAAGGGAGAGAATATGAGCTCAGAGTTGAGTTTATATTAGCAAGGGGTGTTTACAAGAGAGAATTAGAAGAGCATTCTGATGATTGGGGGAATTCGAGTATTCCTACCAAGCAGACTAGTTGAGGCGGGAATTTTTGTTGTCGATGTAGCAGCAATAGAAAGACAGTCAATTGTGACAGTTGGAGAAATGGAGCAGACATCAGAAGCTTCCCAAGCAGAGGAAGATGAGCATTCTGAGGAGTGGCTAAACATTTTCATCCAGGAAGCTGAGAAGACAGTAGCATTGGAGCTTGCGGCAGAAAAAGAAGAAGAAGCAGACATCATGAGCTTTGTTGATCTGTGAGAGCAGATTGAAGCTCTAGAGGGAAGAGTAATAGTGCGGAGAATGCACATCCAACAGATGAAGTTGGAAGCAGATGCAGGAGGATCATACCAGCCCAAGATGCAGCTGGGAGAAGTTGGACTTGAGCCAACACAAAGAGATATGGCAGCAGCAGCACTGCCACAGAAGGAAGCTTGACAACAGTTTAGTGGTGAGACTGTAGAGTTGAAATTTGCAGAAGAGTGGCAAGTTAAGGCCACAGAAGATAGAGAAGATGGCATGGGATATCTGGCAGATCTACCCACTGATGAGGAAGAATTATAGTAGAGGAGACTGCCTGAACAGAGCTAGCCACTAGAGTAGTTGGATGAGGAGATTGAGAAGATCCGAAAGTTGATGGTAAGATCAGTAGAAGCTGCCAGTGAAGGGAAGCTAAGTAGAAGGGGGACAGCAGCAACAGTAGTAGAGAATCGGAAGCAGCAGCAACAGAGTAGTGGAGCAGATGAACAGCTCCAGAGGACTGTTTGGGATCCAGGAGGATTTCAACAGTGGCACTGGGGTGCTCATGAGCAGGAGCTCATGAATTTTTTGCAATAGAGGAGTATGATGCAGGAGCATCGCTCCCAAGCCATCCATGCACTAGCCAACCAGCCCACTCAACGCATTCAAAGCACGCATTCAAGGAAGAGAGGCGCTAGTCCTCTCACATTTTGAATTTGATTTCAATGTAATTAATGTATGTAAGGTCGTGGAGCCATAGAGCCATGCCTTTGAGAAGGCATTAGTTAATAGTAGTCTTAAATAGTTGTAAGGCTAGATCTAGCTCCGATATGGACTAGACAGCCATTTAATTGTGAATTCAATGAAATTGAATAGGGTTGGTGAGGATGGAGGGAAGAGCTCAAAGAGCCCCCTCATGTAAAAGATCCTTTGTATGTAGGATGAATGAGAAGTAGTTGAGTAAGTAGAATAGAGAGGAGAGGAGAGCTATGCGAGAGTTTTAGAAGAGAGAGAAGGAACCGAGACTCTGTCAAAGTCTGAGCTCAAGAACACCTTGTAAAGGAGACATTTCATATTAATATAAAGAGCATATTTCCTGCATGAGTTTTTGTGTGTCTTTATGTGTTTATGAATTCCTTTGTGTGTTCTTTATATGTTGTATATGTGCATTTTCAGGGACAAATAGGTTCTGCTATATGTGGGTTCTTTGATTTCAGGTTGGGGTTCTTTGAGGCTTCATGCCAAGAGGGTGTGACAGAATGTTGGGGGTTCTAAAATCCAGTGCATAGATGCACTCCTGAATTCTGCAGAATTTGGGCAAAGACGTGATAGGAGGGTGCACCATTTGAATTCATTGTCTCAAGAAGAAACCTCAAGGTTGTTGAACACCTTGGAGGTGAGGTTGTGCAGAGGAAGGCAGAGAGAAGACAAAATTTCTGATAATTATGTAAGGCTCTACCAAGAGGGCATCGAGCAAATGCACACATTGGGAGAAGAACTCTGTTTTGAGTTCGTTGAGAAGGGAAAATCATTGAGGATTCCAGAAGCTCTTCCAGGAGGGCATTGAGAAAGTGTTGAGGGAACAAAAGGAACTCTTGTTTTCAGTTTAGAGAATAAGAAGTGTCACAGGAGGACCTTCACAGGGTTGTTGAACACCCAGTACGCTCAGCAAGGTGTGCATGAGTAGGAAATTTCCAGAGGGCATTTCCATCCCTTCAAGGAAATAAAGGGACAGAGACCATTGGGGTTTGAGCAGTTGAAGCTCAAAGAGGATAAATACCTATGCAAGGAGTGCACCAGGCCAACACCTGATTAAAGAGTTGATAGACAGACAGCCATCTGAACATTCATCAAGCACAGGGAGTGTGCACAGAGTGAACTTATCTCAAGTTCAAAAACTCAGGAGGAATAGTGCCTTAGAACACAAAGTAATATCCAAGAGGCATAGAAGCTAAGGAACCCTTAGAGGTTTCATAGTTGACAAGCTCATGACAGATAGCACCTTTGTGTGTAAGGACCCTGCAAGGAGTGCAGAGATCGAAGAATCCTTTAAGGATTCAAGGAGGAAAAAGCTCAGGAGGAAGAGTGCCTTTACGCACAGAGAAACAACTACAAGGAGCGCAGAGGTAGAGAAACCCTTTGGAGGGTTAAGAGTTCGACAAGCTTAGGAGAGACAGTGTCCTTCAAATACAGGTGAGAGCCAAGGAGACAGGCTTCGCAAAAGGGAATGAAGGTCAAGAACTTCAATACTTAGAAATCTTCCAAGGAAGGAATAAGAGAAAATCTCAGGAAGGAGCTACATCTGTCATCTGTTCAGGCATTGGAAGAGATATTGACCGTTGGATTCATTTCCAGAAAGTAGTGGAACAATGTACAAGGGAGGAACAGATCTGGGCCATCAAATCTGAGTGCACGAACCTATAGTCATCGGATCAAGTAGGAGTTGCACGAAGTTTAATCCTCGTACGAGAAGAGGAAGAGTCACGAGACAGGAAGTCTCAACTCACGAAGTTTCGAACACATCACAGTCGTTCATCTGTGGAGGATGCATGTCACGAGATCCTTGTATTTCTAGGATTTGGGCATTGAAGAGTGGAACAGGGAAGTCTTTTGACTTCGCAACTTGCGAAATCCCTAAGTAATCGGGACCATCCATTCTAGAGGACAGGTGGTAGGGATCAGGATTATCTCGTGAATTTGGGTATCCTAAGATGGGAGACGAAGGCCTTTTCTCTACAAAATCCTGAGTCGGGAGATCGCGATGAAATCTGGACCATTGATCGAGGAGGAAAGAGAGCCATGAGATCTAGCATCTCGATACATTGTGTATCAGAGGTTCAGGGTTTGGAGGAACTTCCTTTCGACTGTGGAAGTCATGAATCATTGAGCGCTGAGGCTCGCGCAAACATGTGGCACGTATGATAGGTGGGCCACATAGCCGACAGGTGGCGTAACAGCGAATGCCAGAGGAAAGACACAAGAGGTGACAGGTGGAGGACACATGTCACCTTGGGAAGGAATCAACCTATCATTGACCATCGCATCTCATGGATTTGCGGAAGAAGAGCAAGAAGGATCAACACTTCAAGTCATGAAGTCGCAAAGTTGCGAGAGGAGTGCTAGATCGAGGCCCTAGCCGGTGATCCCTGGTAGAGGCGCTAGTCAAAGAAGGGGCTATACCCGTATCATCATCTTGGATATTGGGAGTTTGGAAAAGAGGAGTCGAGGGTCTTCGACCCACGAACTCGCGAGTTGTGAGTTGCAAAAGGCTATTGCGCCAAGGCCAGTTGTGGTCGTGTGAGGGTGAAGCTTGCGCCTAGTGCTCGTTTGCACAGGTGGGGTTTCCGAAGGACCTATGGATCGGATTCATTGTGGGGTTTCAGAGAGGAACTAAAGGAGCCACTTCAGCTCAAGGAGATTAGAATGATCTTGTAGTGGAATCTGGCCCGAGGGTCGGTGGTCTACATCATGAACAAGTTTAATACGTAAATAATGCTTGTACTAAATGAACAATTTTAATACGTAAAAATTACAATCAAAGGATTCATTAAGCATGTAATTCTACAACTTGTTATCCTATATATATTAGATAAAAATACTTGCATGGAAATTTCAATGTCATAACATAATCTCTCTTTATTCATATATCTAAGGTATCTTCATAGTTGTCAAACATTGATTATCATCATTAATAGAATTTACCTAGACCTAGACCTACACGTACACCTAGACCTAGAGCTAGACCTTGGATTTCCTTGCAATGTCATGCCATGCTTAGCCTTTTCATGTATTTCCTTTGATTTCCTTGTTTTTCCTTGTTTTTCATTTCCTTTCATTTCCTTGCCCTTCCTTACATTTCCATACCAACATGTCCCTGAATGGCTTGAGGAAGCAAGTTGCAACTCGTGATAAAACTCAAATCGAGATTCAAATGGGATAACCATCGGTTGCATTGGATATATAGCATCGAGTTTCATCTAGTGGGTCCCCTTCATTGTGATTCCATCGACCGGAAAACCGTTTGTTGGAGTATCTCCGGCACTAGGGTTTTTCTCAATGAGGCATAGTGTAATTTATGAAGAGAAATTTGATTTTAAAGAACATTGTGTGGCAAGTTTGTGGGTAGTGTAGTCATGTGCGCCTTGGACAAAAATAATTGTGGGAGCTTATTTGATCCAAGTAGATATCGGTGGCGACCCACCTTTTCCAACCGGCTCAAAACCGTTTTCTGGTAATTTTGGCAATTTACTATTTTTAGCATTTTTAACTTCTGGGCCTATTTTGAGGGCCTAAATGAAGGTTTTTTGGGATCGAGCTTCTCAAATATGTCGAAAGACTTTGATTAAGCCCCCAAAATAAATCTCCTCTATGATATCATTCCAACGACCTATCTTTCACCCCAAACGGAGATCATATGCCAAAGTTATGCCCCCGGGAAGTTGATACACCAAACAACACAAAACAGGGTCCACAAAATTGTTGGCTTTTCATCTTCTGGGGTTAGGGTTTTGGATTTTATTTATGATTAAAAATCATTTTTAGCCTCATTGTAAAATCATATTCTTGCAAATGCGAGTAACGGACACGTCTCTTCTCAGAGATAAGCTGCCACCATTTTAGTGAGTCTTTCACTCTGTATTTTTATAGTCTTTGTACAATTTCTCTCATTAATAGAAAATTGTGTATTACTGTATCTATGTGTTTATGTTTGCATATCTGATAAATTTATGTTATATTATTGAATATTCGAGATATATTTGTACATGGCTTTATTATATCTCTGCTCTCATTTCGTGCTGAAAATAATCTAGATCAGTGGTATCAGAGAAAGCTGCTCTTAATCATTTTTCAGTGCATGTCCCCAACGAGGTCTGAGTATAGAAAGTTGGGTCTTGAGATTCTATCTCTTGAGGAAAATCACTCTCGTACGCCCAAGAAAAACTCCATGGTGGAATAAAAGAAAAACGATGGAGCAGAAGATTCTATTAATCTATTGCTTGAGCAACATCTCACGCGACAGAGGGACAAAATGATGGAGAATTGTTCCCACATCCTTCAACACTTGTTGATAAAAAAAAGTGTGCCTTCATTAAGTGGCCACTTTGGAGGCACCTCGCCTTTCAAGGTACAAGTTAATTTTGTTATTCCTATATTTGAAGGTCAGATAGATGCAGATGCCCTAAACAAATGGTTAAATCTACTAGAATTTTATTTCTCTATTCACCATTTTTCTGACAGGGAAAATATCACCTTCTCACTCCTTAAGGCTCTCCCACATGTCAAACATTGGTGGGAAACATACTAGGAGAAAAGTTCCATAGAGGATTCTGGAATATATGGGGTTGATCCCACTTGGGGATTTTTTGTGGATGCGGTCAAGGAACAATATTACCCTATTGGAAATTATGAAGACCAGTACATGAGATGGACCACACTACAGAAAGAGAGGGGCCAAGTAGTGTCAGAGTTCACCAATACCTTCCATACCTTGTGCACCAAGTTGGGTATCAAAGACTCCGAGCAAAATTTGGTTTTGACTTACCACGGGGCTCTACATAGATACATCCAAACTGAAATGGATTTTCTAGATATCTCATCACTCGGTGTTGCGTATCGATATGTTGTTAAAATTGAGCATAAATTTAGGCACCAGAACAAATGGGAGTTTGGATATGCAAATATGCAACAACCAAAGTATTAGAAAGACGACCCTAACAAACAGATTCCTAAAAACTAGTCTAAGCCATGGGAAAAGAAGGGTCACGGGAAGACAAAGGACACTAGAAAATGGTGTGATTTCCACAAAATCCCCTGGCACAACACCGATGAATGTCTCTCAAAACATTCATTGGTGGTCGATATCAAAGACAAGGAGCCGAACCCTGATTCATACCCCACTGCCATTTTCATGACCACATCAATTCAACCAGAAGAAACAGCAAATCCTGAAGAGGGGGAGTGCCTTTTTCATTCACAAATGTGGTTGAAGAGGACCTCGCTGCATTTTATTGTTGATATTGGAAGCTAGAAGAACCTCATCTCAGTAGAGGTCGTCAAATAGTTGGGATTGTCGAAAACACCACACCTGCAACCATACAACATCGGGTGGCTTCTCCAGGGACGCGATCTTCGTGTCAGCCAGCAGTTTCAATTGTCATACGGCATCTGTTGTCACAAGAGTTGGTTATAGGTTGTAATAGAGCCAAGACATAGCACATTTTAAATGAAATAAATTTTGTCACTCGGACTTGACTTGGGTTGCATGCAAGTAAATTCTGAGATAGCCTCAAACCACTTTTGATTGGAAACGCCCCTTCCAACCCGAGAGGGATCTCTCGAAAATATGTCACAATAGGATATTCAATAAGATTAACATTGGGTAGATGAAAGATACCAGATATATAAAATATGCAGAATAGAAACGAAATGCTAGAAATGACAGAATAACAGTAAAATATCCAGCATAATCTTCACAATACACAGAAATGATATACGAAATAGCAACAGAAATAGCACTTGAATCAAATAGCAATGTTCACAGGCCTCTTCAATGGGGAAACCTCCAGTTGAGCAGTGCTCTATTACAATAATATTCAAGCTAGGGTTCTCATACCCTCAACTCCTATTTATACTAAAAAGAAGCATCTAGAGGAAGATCCTTCTAGAAGCGGAAGCTTCTATTAGGTCTTCTTACATCCGCCTTATTCTATTTTATTGAAAGGTCTTATTAATATTTACCTTTATTACATCCGAATACATTGATCTACCTATGTGCGGGTTATGACCTTAACATGTCTGCCCCCTTAAAAAAATCCTTGTCCTCAAGGCTGGAGATGTGGAAACTACTGCAGAATGGTAGCTGGTTCCCAAGTTGCATCTGCTAGAGTCATATCTTTCCACTATACGAGCACTTCCTTGATGGTTCTCTGACACAGGCGACGCTCCCTCTGGTCCAAAACTGCTTCTGGTTGTATCCAAATGGATCCTTCTTCAGATAACTCTAGAAGGTTGGTTTGAAGTTGGCACCTGGTTCCAATCACCTTCTTCAAGAAGGAAACATGAAAAACAGGATGTAGCTTCGACTGACTAGGCAGAGCTAACTGATATGCGACTTGTTGCACACGCTTTAGAACTGTGTAAGGGCCATAAAATTTGGGTGCCAGCTTCTGAAACTGCTCGGCCTTGAGGGAAGTTTGCTTATATGGTTGCAGCCGTAGAAGCACCTGATCCCCTTCTACAAATTGACATTCCGAGCGACCTTGATCTGCTTGCTGCTTCATTCTGTTCTGGGCCATGACCAAGTTCTCTTTAAGGGTACAAAGGATATCCTCTTTGACTGTAAGTGTTTGGTCGACCGCCTGGACCTTCGAGGTACCCGGTAAGTATGAGAGAACTGACGGTGGCTTCTGTCCATACACTGCTTCAAAAGGAGTCATGCGAGTGGCTGTATGGTATGTAGTGTTG
>ML785683.1:601680-618351 GCA_009831015.1 Picea engelmannii | reverse complement strand
ATATGCAGAACAGAAACGAAATGCTAGAAA
The DNA here is from genome assembly GCA_009831015.1 of Picea engelmannii. Lineage (NCBI taxonomy): Eukaryota > Viridiplantae > Streptophyta > Pinopsida > Pinales > Pinaceae > Picea > Picea engelmannii. The sequence continues at coordinate 618,321 of ML785683.1, read as the reverse complement.
TGACAGAATAACAGTAAAATATCCAGCATAATCTTCACAATACACAGAAATGATATACGAAATAGCAACAGAAATAGCACTTGAATCAGATAGCAATGTTCATAGGCCTCTTCAAGGGGGAAGCCTCCAGTTGAGCAATGCTCTATTACAATAATATCCAAGCTAGGCTTCTCATACCCTCGACTCCTATTTATACTAAAAAGAAGCATCTAGAGGAAGATCCTTCTAGAAGCGGAAGCTTCTATTAGGTCTTCTTACATCTGCCTTATTCTATTTTATTGAAAGGTCTTATTAATATTGACCTTTATTACATCCGAATACATTGATCTACCTATGTACGGGTTAGGACCTTAACAGCAGATCTTTGGGTAACGGAAAGTTTTGGGTTTTTTTAGGGTTTGTGGGTTGGACCAGGAGGTATTCCATTGGGAATGGAGTCAAATGATCAAGCAAATAACAAGAGTATTTCGGCAATGGAAATCCACGGAACAGAGGCGAGGTAGAAGTTGATTACAGAGAGAATGATTTATTAAAGTATGGTAGCATAATAGAGAGAAAACATATCAAAATGCAAGGAGAACTTAGCAATGAGTGAATTCTAAGCATAAATCAGTGGAAAGAGATGGTTGGGATAGAGCATCTATCCAAGGATGAATTCTGAACCTTCATATCTCTACAAGAAACAACCTATAACATGTCCTGCAATAGAGCATCTAACAAACAGATGAAATCCATTACAAAAATAGTCACAAATTGAGAAAAAAATGGAAATAAAACCAATTGAAATGATGCAAGAACGAAGCAATAAGACATTCTCTTCAAAAAAAATCACAAGAATCTATGTTGTAGATTAAAAATGGCTCTGCACTATTTTATTTAAATAGGAAAACAAATGCTACAGCCCAAGAGTACTACTCCTGTGTGTATTTCTCCCCTCCTCTCTCAAAAAGATATACAATATATAAGCCTTCATCATATAACATATGAGAAATGAACTGGCAGTTATTTAACTGAAATCTATGTGTGTTCCTACATTTTTTGAGCATGTTTGCACAAAAACGCAGCACCGTCTTGTGGGGAACTTTTGGCTACCTTCTCTAGCTCTAAATTCATATCTTAAGAAACCACTGGAAATCTTAGGATCTGTAGATGTCAATCAACTATTCAAACATGTAAAACAGCCTCTCCAAGGTTGAGAAAAGTGATTTTTCCCATGGGTAGTTGTTTTTTGGAAAAACCTGCGATTTCGATGGCTAATAGGTCGAAAACAAAGGTACCTTAGCTGCCAAAAGTCCTGGATTTCGATAGCTAATAGTGTGATTTCAGATCATCGTAAGCCATCGAAAGTCTCGAAACCCCGATTTCGACTTTCGGGTTTCAGGAAAACGGGTAGTGGTCAAAATATTTATGTTGGCAAAACCCCGGACTACCGAAAACCCGAAATGGTGACATGGCACTTTTGGTAAAACCTTATTATAGTGATTTTATGTTGTTTATTGACTTATTTTTGCACTTACTTGTGATCTCTTCCTCCATGTGGATTGATGCGTGGCACTTGAATGCTTGGTCTCAGATGATACACTTTCGGCAGCTAATGGCATATGAACTTAGAGATTTAAGCTACCAAAAGTCTGCACTTTTGGTAGCTAAACACTATAAATTTTTTCCTCCTAATCTACCAAAAGCCAAAATTTCAATATTTGTTCCAACATAGGCTCCATCTAGGGATGGTTCTTTCCTGAAAAGTGCCAAGAAAAGTAGACCACGTGCCTGCATCCATTGGGCGACCCGAAATCATCCTTATCAAACTCTGACCCATGTCACTTTACTTGCATCTTTTCGAAACAAAAAACCACTTATGTATTCATTGGGCTATGGAGTCGATATGCCTTAAAACAAAACCATACTGGATTCCAAACTAAACTGGAAACATACTGAAAACCGCTATTGTACTCTAATGCTCAAATTCAAGCTTATTTATATACATCACCTACTCTAATTTATGTCACTGCTTTTTTTTCAAGTATAAGAAAACTTCCAAATCAACCAAGTGAGTATCCGACTAACAAACTTAATTATGCTTCCATATTTGAGTAGAAAACTGACAGGAGCAACTGCAAATTTCAAAACATACCCTAGGAGAAGGTACTTATAGTTTTGAAATTCAAACTTCAAGAAGTTGGAAATAACAAATCCATTCCCCCATTTTGACTCCATATAAACTGCTACTAGATCGTAGAAAGGAAGAGATATACCACTTTCACAATTAATCCATACTTCCTCCTGTTGGGCAAGTTGTCTGAAATGTTTTTGCACACTTTGTCCACTGCTGATTTTTTTCTTCCACTGGTGAAAAAATGTCGCACTAAAACTTATTGGTCTGTTTCTCAATAGTTGTTAAACAGGGAGGAGAGATCAATTGTTTCAGTAACCCTTGCTTTTGTCTTTCATCTACTATCCAAAGATCTTCTTGGTATCTTTCATACATAGGCTGATCTCTTTCATGATGTTGTTGATTGCTTTCCTATTGAACCAAAGCTTCTTGTTTCTCATCATCTTTAGAAACACTTTCATCACATTCATCAAACAAAGGAGGATTGTCGTAAATTTTCATGTGTGATGAAAAAGAAATATGCTCTTCTTGTTCTTCTGGATATTCATCATAAACGGGTTCAACAGATAACTCAGGAATGTCATCAATTAGAAAAATGCTAGGAATATCAATTGTGAAGTTGTATATCTTAGATCCACACTCCTCCAAATCATAGTCTAAAGCATCTTCGAACAGCAAACATTTTTCAAGGTTATTAAACATGACAGCGCTATCTTCTTCATGAAACAAAATAGTTTCTACAAGATGATCCTCTTGTAGGAAATCATCATCATAAATTGGTTTACTAACTTCCTCTAAAGTCTCATGGCTGTCATGATTTAAACTTAGATTTTCATTTTCAGTAATAGAAGAAGTTTCACTCACATATTCAGGACTGTGTGAATGCTGCAAATCTGTGTAAGAAAGGGTTGTAACATAAATGTTCAGGAGCAGATCTATCTCTTCTTCTGTTAAAGGAGGATTTGGTCTGTGTAATTTATGGATCAAGCAATTGTTGTTTGATTTCTCTTCTGCAGGTTGGTTGTGATGTTGAATGTCTTCTTCTTGAATATGTCCACAAGATCTATCATATCCATCTTCTTTATGAGCCAAATCTTCCTCATACTGGTCATCTTCATCAACTTGATAAATTTCTGATATTTCTTCCTCCTCTTCAAGAGGATTTGTTTGATCTTTTTGTCTTATAAATTCTATATTACAGCAATCTTCAAAAAGTATTTCAGCTGAGTAGATTCTTTTACAATGTTGATGATAACGTATGTGAAAATATTTTAATGAAGGAATACTGGAATTGAGTAAAGATTTATGCCAGAGTCTAGCATCTCTTTCCAATGAAAACATAAACAGTTTCATGAGGACATATTCATGATGTATATTCAATTCATCCATGAGCTTGTGGAATTCAAACAAGTGTTGAGCGGGATTGTCGTCTGCATATTCTCCAAATTTAGGAAGGACGTATTCCCAAACTTTAATGTCTAGAACAGTGTTGGGAAAACCATAAACATTTGTAAAGTCCAGAGGAGCAAAGCTTGCAGCAATCCAAGCAACGAACGAATTTGACATTTTGATACCAGTGGAGTCTCCAGTGAATCATGTAGAGTCTCCGAACCAAGTAGTCACCAGGTGAATGACCACAGCCAATTGAATTCCTATCCCTTATTCACCATCAAGATATAGATCTGAACTTTTTGTCGTATCCCAGGAAAGATCACTTCATCCTTCGTCCCCGGAAACAGCGCTAGAAAATGTTGTCGCAAGAGTTGGTTTTAGGCTATAATAGAGCCAAGCCTTAGCACATTTTAAATGAAATAAATTTTGTCACTCGAACTTGACTTGGATTTCATGCAAGTAAATTCTGAGATAGCCTCTAACCACTTTTGACTGGAAACTTCCCCTTCCAACCCAAGAGGGATCTCTCAAAAACATGTCACAATAGGATATTCAATAAGCTTAACAGTGGGCAGATCTGTGGGTAATGAAAAGTTTTGGGTTTTTTTAGGGTTGGTGGGTTGGACCAAGAGGTATTCCATTGGAAATGGATTCAAATGATCAAGCAAATAATAAGAGTGTTTCAGTGATGGAAATCGATGGAACAGAGGCGAGGTAGAAGTTGATTACAGAGAGAAGGATTTATAAAAGTATGGCAACAGAATAGAGAGAAAACATATCAAAATGCAAGGAACACTTACCAATGAGTGAATTCCAAGCATAAATAAGTGGAAAGAGATGGTTGGTGTTGTGCCTCTTTCATCACCTTAGTGAGAAAAATAGAGGTTCTTGCAAGCTTAGTTGGGTTTGCTGAGCAGGACAGCTGCAAGGAAAAGGGTTAGAAAAAGAAATATAAAACAACAACTAAGAAATAAACTAAGAAATAAAACAACAACTAAATTTATAAACATAGGGACATAAGGACAAAAGAAATAATGAGACCCATGTCACCAATGATAAGGCTAATATTAGTGAAACAAAACACCAAAAAGCAAGGGGACTATGAGTCTCTTCTTCCTCCAAGGGAGGGCTCTTGGACCCCCACAAGTAAGCTCTTCTTACAACTTTGAAAAGGAAAGTGAAAATGGTGAAAGAATTCTTTGCTAATCCACTCAAGGGGTGAGATGGATTGCCCAAAGCAATGATGGAAGTATACTCTTGGCAAGGATAGAAGAGTCCTCAAGAGAATAGTGGCAGCATAACTTTGCTATGAAATTCCTTGAAAAATGAAGTGTATCCATGGCCTTTTTATAGCATTCCTTTGAGTTATTGTTCAACTAGTTTGTAGTGTGAAAAGAGGCTAATTAGGGCATTTCTAGGTCTTTGACCCGCCATCCAGTCAAATCCAATCTAGATTTGAGTGTCAAATCAGCTTGGAAGTTGAACTAGAAGTGGGTGGGAGGCCGACCACTCTCATAAATGCGTCGTTTCTCAAGTGCATGGATTTTTGCGACAACAGTCGTGCATGTGCGTGAATCTTGCTTTTCTGTGTCACGCATGTGTGCGCGCACCCAGTGTCTTCATAGCACCCTTCAATTTTTCACTATTTTGTATAGTTTTTGACCCTTTATGAATGATTTTGTGTTAATTCAGGTCCATGGATGACTTCATAACTATTTGACAATGCTGAATTCTTGTAACCATTTGTGGACGAAATTTCAGTGATAACAAATGCCCCTTGATGGATGAGGTTAGGAGCATACGTATAGCAGAAATCCATCAATGTTTCTTCTATTGGGAGTGTTGTGTTGTAAGAGAGAGAAATAGTGGGATCGGTCAGAGCGATCTGTTGGAGGGAAAAAGGAACCGGTAGAACCCAACCTTCCATGAGGTGTGTAAAAAAATAAATTGTGTACAAATGAGGCGGGCATGCCCCATGCTCATGTCATGTAACTCAAAAAAGAGGAATGAAGTGTTAGTGTAGACAACTATAGTTCCCTTGGGGGTGGTTGTTATAAAGGTAGAAGACAATTCTGCAAATGAACATACTCTGAATAGTAGGTAGTGACAGCTGTAAGAAGTATCATGGATTCCATAGGCATTGATAGCCCAGCCAAGTTCAGAGGTCTTCAGCAAGTAAAAGAATTAACTACAATAGTCGCAAAGTAAGACCCACTGTAACATGAGAAAGTGTTGACGTCGAATGTTATGGGGGTCAATGACAGTAGGGAGCAATTTTGTTTCTCCCTATGCCGTCCGAGATCGCTCATTGGATGGGTAATGAGAATCAAGATACTGTCACCCTTCTGAAAAATTGTGTTGATGTCGACAAAAAAGGGGAACACGACTCCCATAAGAAAATGGCTTCATGAAATCTACTAGGTGAGGTTAGGAAGTGGAGGAGGTACATGGATGAAGTCAATATGTAGGAAGACTCAAGACTGCCCTTGGTTGGAGTATATGTGAGATAAAAGTGGTCGCAACCGTTTGACGAGGTCGAGTGTCAGGGGGACAGCAAGACAGGGGATAAGTTGTGCCAGAGGCGGGACAAAGTGAATAAACTCAGAGGGAAAATATAGGTGGATGGTGGGGTACTCTGAAGATATGGACGATGTCATCAATGGTAAATGATAAGTAGTGCCCCAACCAAGGGTGACATGAGTTGCGTTTTGTCAAAAAAGGGAAGAAGGTTGCCAAAGGTGACGACAAAAAGGTAATGTAATTGCTGGAAACAAAAGGCGTTTGTACAATAAATAAAGAATAATTTGGGATAAGTGTACAAATACATAAATGGGTGCCCCAATGTGAGATGGTTGTCCCTGGTAAGGCATAATTTGCTCGGAGAATTGGTGGAGGGTGGGGGCCCCATGGGTGGGTTTCTGTATGAGGTAGGTGAAATGAAGGGAAATTTGCAGATGGGAAAATGGATTTGTGGATGAAATGGAGGGTTCGTGATACTGCGGAGGTGCAGTCCAAAAATAGAACCCTGAAGAGATAATCTGGGAATCCGTTGGGAAAGCTAGAAAAATGAGGAGAAGGAGTATGTGGATGATGCGCGACATGATGTAAGACTGTCGGGACTCCCATCCCTAAAGGGTTTTGAAATACAGCATGAGTGTCAAAAAGCGCAAAAGGGTGCTATGAATGGGACAACTCATGTGGGTAAGAGTGCTACCGGGTGACAGTACCGAAGGTGCAAATGGAGGTGTTGGTACTACAGAGCCAGAAATGGGGATCCTAGAGGCAAATGTCAGAGGCTGTGACTAGAAATGTAAGTGAGATTCAGAGGGGATGACTACATGAAAGTGTTGAGTATATACCTGAAGGGGTTGTGTTGATGTATGATGACCAAGTACCTACACACATGAAAACCAAATACCCGACATGAACAATATCTGAAGAGAATCGAATATATGAGAATGTATTTGATAATTTTGAATATGTGCATGCGTACCTGATCAGGGTGTGAAAAAATGGCATCCCGGGGGCTCAAGATGAAAAGAGGCCCAGGGACTGGTGTAATGTAGATGATGGGATGCTAATCTCGTGGCTGAAGACGGATCGAGAAATGGACGCCCGGAGCTCTCGGAATGGTGAGTGGAAGTTTGGAAAAAAGGCCTATATATAGCTGTAGGGCCCACATTGCCACCTCATTTGTACTTGCTGCTATAGTGACTGGACGAGAAGTATTCAGAGGAGATTTGGAGATTCTAGGAGGATGAGGCATCCGATCAAGGACTAGCAAGCTTCATGTTAGTGGTCTGATCATCCTGCATAGAATTAGGGTTTCATTTTTTGGGCAGGGGCTGTACGGAGGGCCATACAGATGGTTTGATGAGTGTGGGCCCCACGTGCGCAGGTGATCAGGAAGTAGGCGCGCACATGTGCATGCCTTCCCATCGGATAGGCATGCATGGGAGCGCTGGTAAGGGGGTGGAGGGCACGCACTATGTGCACGCCTATCGGCTAAACAGGCACGCACATATGCATGCCTGTAGAGTGAACAAGTGCACCGGAGAGCGCGCCTGTGTAGTGAACAGGCACGCTTGAGAGCACACCTGTGTAGTGATCAGGCATGCACACATATGTACCTATGGGGTGAACAGGCGTGCACATGTGCGCGCCTGTGGATTAAACAACCACGCCTTGGAGGTAAGGTTGACTGGTGTAAAACTTATCTTTTTTATTTTGTTGATTGTCGATGAGCACTTCGCCTGGGGGCTTATGCTGCATGCCAGGATGGTGGGGCAGTTGGACCACTGTCGGTCCACGGATACTGGAGAGTTTTCCTTTAGGTCCATCCTGGTGGCCTGGTTTCTGGAGAGGGTGCCTATGTTGCGCCCTAGGATTTTATTGGGTGTGGCTGGGGCACAAGATCCGCAACTAAAGCGGTGGTCAAATGTTTTGCTTCGCCATGGTGGTGGCGAGGGCAGCCACTTCTTTACTGCTGAGGTGGCGCAGGTGTGGCAGCAGATGTCGTAGGTGATATTATAGTACCCCTATGACGGGGTTGACCTCCGGGAGGATCCGGACATGGTGTTGCCTCTAGGGGAGGTTTTTGACCATCGAGGTATGTTGATGATGTTGATATATATGTTTTTTGTTTGAGATAGCATGATATATGTATATGATATAGATGCTAATACTATCTGTTGCGTGTTTGTATGTGCAGATGTGGCACCTCGCAGGTGCGAGGTGGATTTGCAGAGAGTGTCGGCTCGTCAGGAGATGGAGAGACCGTTGCGGGGAGAGAGGCATCGGTGTGAGAACATCGCGGCGCGACCAGCTGATCTAGAGAGAGTAGCGAGGAGACGCCAGTTTGATGACCCTAGTGCTAGGCCATCACATGCTCCTCCGGCAGGTGCCGGAGTAGATTTTGAGGACATACGTCGTCGCTTGGAGGCGGTGTTACAGGACATGCCTAAGGGCATGTGGTCGCGCATCCAGGATGAGGGCATCCTAGAGAAGTGTGTGGGGATTCCGCCACCATGGCAGGTTATGGTACGACGAGCAGTAGTAGCGGGTGTTGCCATGACCAGATGACTACCTATGGGGAAGGAGGGACTAGTAGGGGGTGGGAAACCACCACCTGAGGGAGGGGCAGGCGGTGGTGCTCTAGAGGCACCCTGAGTGGTGCTCTATGCATTGATGTATTTTTGTATATAGGCTAGTGAGCCCATTTTGTACCGAGGTGCTTCACTAGCCTCCGGATACTTGTATTTTTGTATGTAAACATTTGGATGGCACTGTGGACCTTTCGATATATACATGAGTATACATTTTGAGATCTATGTGGTGTTTACATGTGTTTAGTTAATGTATTGATGATGTCTAATATATATATGTTGTGACAGGTTTTTGATATGTTATGTATGTGTAGAGGTAGCTTGATGTGATATATGCCAGTCTAACACAATATTAGCTAGGTTATATGTAGTTTGATTCAATTGTCTGGGAATATGTGTAAATGTAATGGAATGAAAATGTCGAGATAACATTCTAACCTGTAGGTATTTGCGAAAGAGGCAAGGATTGTGTATGCGGTACACATTGTTGAGCTGGAGAACGACTAGTTGAGAGTTGAGAAAGATGCTAAGGTGATGAATACAGTGATGTTGGGCATCGGTCAGGAGGCCAATGACGGCAGTGTATTCGGCTTGGTTGTTAGTCGTTGAACCCAAACATATGTTGCTCGAATGGAGCATTTCATGTGAGGGGGTGTAGATATCCCAAGTGGCCAAAGTGAGATTTTGTGTCCAACGGCTGGCGTTGTCGACGTAATCGATGTGCTAGTCCGGTGGAGAAAGCATCTGTCAATAGCACAAATGAAAGTTTAGATGTGAGGGATGGAAAAAAGATTAAAAACACTATAAAAGAAATAACCTAAAGTAGAATGACTTCGTTTAAGCATAAAATTTCTTTAAATACAACCCGTTCACAGGTTCTTTGAGCGAGAGGCCCTCGGGGGAGGCTAGGATGTATGCACCTTTGGTGAAGCAATGTTGGATAATGTATGGGCCATGCCATAGTAACTCGAATTTTCCATGGCCAAATGTATCATGAGCGATATCGTAAGCTAGGACAAGGTCACCTTCGTGAAATGAGCGAAGGTTGACATGTCAATCAAAGGTAGCCTTGGATCGATTTTTAGCTGCCTCATTGTTCTGTAATGAAGATCAACGATCTTCATCCAGAGACTCTAAGTTTAGCAAGCGCTGCTCCATTGGAGAAGTGTCGGGTAATAGCTCAATTGTGGTGCGTAGGGTGGGAATTTCGCACTCGATGGGAAGAGTGGCCTCAACCCCATAGACTAGATGAAATGGTGTGAAACCAGGAGCTATTTTCATAGTCGTACAGTAGGCCCATAACGTGGAAAATAACATGTGATGCCAATTGGTCTTATGTTTATTAACCATGCGCTGTAACACAGTCTTGAGGACCTTGTTAACTACTTCGACCTATCCATTAGACTGAGGGTAATATGGTGAGGCAAACTCGTGAGAGAATCCTAACCGAGGTGAGAGTTCGACGAAGATCTCATTCTCGAAGTGTTTCCCGTGATCGGAAATGAGTTGGAGTGGTACTCCAAAGCGAGATATGACGTGGTTAAAGAAAAAACGCATTGCGGTGTCAGTGGTGTTGTTGAAGGTGGGCATAGCTTCTGCCCATTTGGTGAAGTAATTGACTGTGACAATAATGTATTTGTGACCATTGCTGGAGGTGGGATTACAAGTCATGAAGTCGATGCCCCATTTACAAAAAGGGTCGGCAGTGATGACTGGATGAAGAAGAGTGGGTGGTGCTCAGGCTTTGTTGGTGTAAAGATGACATTGCTCACATCGTTTTACAGCGTGAATGCAATCGTGAAACAAGGTAGGCCAAAAGTTACCTTCTCGGATAATCTTCTGAGCAGTGGATATTCCCGAAAGATGGCCCCCACATGCGTCGTTGTGGCAGTCATTCAAGACTCTATCAGCCTTGTCAATGGTCAAGCATCGACAAAGAATGGTGTCGACTCCCCATCGGTATAAAATGTCTTCGATGAGGAGGTAGCAGGGGGGCTGATGGCGAATACGACGATGATCATCTCGTGAAAGGTGGTTACCAAAATTTTGAGTTTGGAGGTAGACAAGGAGGTCGTCGTACCAAGGATCATCCGAAGTGTTGTAAAAGAGGTGTTCATCAGGAAATTCAGTATTGACAGGGGTACTAGTGGTGTCAGAGGGGAGGGTCATGACAAGTTCGGCGAGAATGAGGGCCTTCTTGCTCTTGGGTGTTGAGAATTCCAAATCATACTCCTGAAAGATAACAATCCATCGAGCAAATTTTTCGTTAATTTGTCGACGACTGAGAAAGTATTGCATAGGGTTGGAATCTGCGACAACCTTAATTGTGCGAAGCATAACGTAGTGACGCAATTTCTGGACTGCGAGGACGACTGCAAGAGCTAGTTTCTCTTTGTGTTTATATTTCAGGGGTGGCCCTGAGAGGTTTTTACTAACATAATAAATGACATGCTCATGATTGTCATCACCTAGCTGGACGAGAACTCTTGCTACTGACATAGTTGATGATGATACATAGAAGATATAGTCGTGATTGTAGTCAGGTGCACTAATTAAAGGGGCATTGGAGAGTGCCATTTTAAGATCGTCAAATGACTATTGGGCATGGTCATCCCAGTGAAATAGGATGTCATGACGTAGTAAGCGAAAGAAACTGTGTGCGCATATGGCTTAGTCTGGGACAAATCGTCGTAGAATGTTAGCTTTGCCTTGTAGGCTCTAAAGTTGATGTAAATTACAGGGAGGTGGAATTTTGGTGATATCTTGGACTTTGAGGGGGTCCATGGTAATATCGCTTTGGGAAACGATAAATCTGAGGAGGCACCCTGTGGTGACACAAAAAACACACTTGAGGGGATTCAAGCGGATGTTGTACTGACGACACCGTTGGAAGATGATTTGCAAATCATCAAGATGTTGGGTGCGTTTCTTGGATCGAGCTGTGAGGTCGTCCAAGTATGCGAGGATGATATGAGCGAGATCATGAAAGATGTATGCCATAGCCCATTGGAAAGTTGTGCCAACATTCTTTAATCCAAAAGGCATGACACGATATGAAAAAGTACCTTGAGGGGTATTGAATGAAGTTTTATACTGATCGGTTGGCTGAATTTGAATTTGATTATAACCAGAGAATCCGTCCATGAAGGATAGAGCCTCGTGGCCTGCGCAGTCGTCAATAATTTGATCGATGAAAGGCATAGGAAAGTTGTCTTTGGGACATGCGTGATTGAGATCATGAAATTCTGTGCAGACGCGGATAGTGCCCTATTTTTTGTTAACAAGTACAGGGTTGGAAACCCATGATGTATAGGCGATGGGGTAAATGAACTCAGCAGCGTGTAATTTGTCAATTTTGGCTTTGATAGCCACTGCTTTGGATGGTTGTAGCGGTCATTGTTTTTTACGAACTAGTGTAATGTCAGGCCAGGTTTCGATGCGATGTTCGGCAATAGAGGGATTGAGACCAGGAATTTCTGTGTATGACCAGGCAAAAATATCCCGATATTCCTGGAAGAGGGCTTTATACATGGTGATTTCCTGAGGAGTGAAAGCAGCTCCAATGGTGATTTCCTTGACGATGCCATTTTTTATGGAAATGTCTATTTTAATGGTCGGGGAAATGTTGGCCATGTTGCCTTATTCAAAAGCATCGGGGGCGGGAATGGGGTTCTTGAACCAATCGATAGGTCCTGATGGGATAAAATCTTTGGTTTCGACCGCATAGATGGGGTGTTTGTTAGGAGGCATGGAGGCTTCCCATGGAAAGAAGAGTGCATGGTGGTGTAGTGCATCCCATGGGTAGTCAAGGTTATTTAACACTTCAAGTATTTCCTCATCACAGTGGAAGTGAGGGGAATACAAGGGGTCATGACGAGTGATATCGGTGACTATTGTCATGTGGCTGCCTCCTGGTGATGAAGAAGCAGGGGGAACAATGCAAGGAGATGGTGATGGTTCGCTTGACATAAACCAAATGTTGAAGTATTGAGGAGTACCCGTGGTAGTTGGGTGTAAAATGTCCATAGGGGAATGAGCGGGAGAGTTAGGGAGATTGGGGGGTGAATCCTCAGATAAGTCATCCAAGAACCATGGGGGAATTGGAAGGGCCTTAGGTTCAGGAGAAATGACATGAAGAACCTCTAGTGACGAGGTGAGGTCAACTATTGACTCTGTGGGTCTGTGAAGAAAAGTCAATTGGTGTCGCCTATATTCAATGATCATAGGGCACTGGTATGTAAAGTGATCTAATGATTCACATAGAGAGCAAGGGCATCTCATATGTTCATTGACTAAAGTGGTGACATAACGGATGTCAATGATGTTTGGTAAGGATGACGTAGTGGGAGTGGGGTTGCTTAGAAGCTTTGGCGTACTGTGGCTAATGTCTACCGAAAGCATGGTAGTACCAGGAAATGGTGGGTATAATGGCCATATTATGAGCATATAGCACAAGTGAATTTGGTTTGCAACCCTTTACTATTTGAATGGGGGGTGGTAGTGGAAGTACTAGCTATAGTGGCGAGTGTTGGGGGAGCTTGATTGAGTGGAATCAAATTCTGTAACTCTGGTAGAGATGGGCAGTTGTTGGTTTGGTGTCCATCTTTCTCACATAGCACGCAAGGAGGTTGGACGCATGGAGGAAGTGGAGTTGTGGGCTCCTTATTCTTTCTCCTACCCCCAACTGTGGCAGGGGGGTTAGTGAGTGGGGGTGTGGAGGGTATGGTGGGAGTAAGTATGGGAATCATCATTGGAATTCCTTCTATTTGGGGGGGAAGGGATGGTCGAGGGACCATCTCTAGTGGATGTAAATACCAAACTGGAATTGTTAACACCATATTAGGGAGGGTAAGCATTGTGGCTACCTAGAAAGATTCGATGCCTGATGGAGGGTAAAAGAAGGGGATTTGAGTGATGGCTTGGGGAACTATCTCCCAAATTAGGATATGTCCTTGGGGAGAGGTGGAATTGTGGACTAGTGGGGTTGACAAGTTTGTAGGAGGCTCATGAGGGGGAAGTTATGCAACTAGAGGGATGTCAGATATGATAGAAGCCTCCCTAGGAGGAAGGGTATCCTCTGTGTGAGTTCCGTTAGATGATACGATGCATATGTGATTGGAAGGATGAAGGAGCGGTGGTGCTCCATGGTAAGTTCCTAACAATGATGGATCTTTGAAAATTCCAGGACCCATCTGGATGAGTGGGTAGGCATCAGGACTCGTATGGATGAGGGGAAGGATGTTATCGATGTTGGCAGATGGGTTAGGCTCGTAATGTGAGACTTGGTCAATGGTAACGATCTTCCCATTGTGGGGGAACATCATTGTCTGAAAGATGGAAGAGGAAACTACCTTCATAGCGTACATGTAGCTACGACCGAACAAGATATTATAATCCAGTGGGGCGTCAATAACTTCAATGTCGATGAGAATAGTCTTGCCCCCGAGTTCTACGGGGACATTTTGGAAGAGCCCTTCAGGAGATGATTGTCGTCCATCATATGCTTGTAAGGTGATGGCAGAGGGTATGAGTTTGGGGGTACCAAGTTTCTTCCATACATATTTGGACATAATGCATATAGATGCACCTTCATCGATGATACACCGATGAACTGTGATGTTCCATATTTTCATTGGTATTTGAAAAGCGATCAAGGCGGGAAGGTGAGGTTCTCTGCTATCGAGATCAAAGGTAATGAGTCGGGTATATGTGGGGTCAACTGCCCCCAAGGCATAAAGTAATGATTTTCGTTGAGTGGGACAAGTCTGGAGGACCTCCAAAAATGACATGGTAGACAGGGATTATGCTAAGTCATCAACCAAACTGTAATTGTGAGTTTCCCTAGCCTATGGGTTGTGGACATTCCTGCGCAATGGGATGCGAGGGATGTGAAGAGGTGGCTCGGTGGTAGGGCGAGGAATCACCAACAGGGGTCCCGTCGGTGTAGGGTTTGTCTCTGGAGGGATGGGAGGAGACTCAATAGGTGCATGATACTGAAAATTACGTGTTTGCAGTAGGATTTCTTCCTCACTGGTGAGGAGGATTGTGCGATCGGCTGGATTGTTTGGGTTGAGGTACTGTCCCACCTGAGGTAGGGGATGGTGTGTGTCATGTTGAGTGTTTATCACACCTTGGTGTGGAATAGGACTCTGCAGCACAACAGGGACAGGTTGTTTCACGTATTGTTGTGGTGCCTGTTGAGGGGCAGGTGGTGTTGGACGATGGGGTAGACTACCTGAGTCTTTCAACCATTTGAAATCAGGGATTTGGGAGCAATGATGACTGTAATGGCCGAAATCACCACAAAGGGTATAAGGTAAGTTGGTTTTAACAGTATTGTTATTTCTCCCTTGACGCCTATTATTATTTCCCCCCTAGGGGTTCTAATTCCCCTGGTTCTGGTTGCCCCCAATGGGTTGGTTCTACTGGGGTTGATTCCCGCCTTGACCTGGGTTGTTGTTGTTCCTGTTTCGTCCTTTATTTTTGGCATTGTTCAACGGATGGGTTGTATTTTCCATATTCAACTGTTCGAAATTTTGATATTGTTGAACGGGAGAGGGTTGAACAAAATTCACCCCAGCATGAGGATGTGGGGGAGCCGTGGGTTGTGGGGAGCCAGGAAATGGAAAGTATAGATTATGTGGCGGTAACGATCTGTAAGGTACATAAGAAGGCGTAGTGCTTTCGCTAGTACTATAAGTTGAGGTAGAGGGGGTACCAGAACTTGTTTGAATAGGTGGGTGTATGGGGGGTGCTGGCAGTGGCCCACTGATGGGTGGAGGCATAGCAACAGGGTATGGTTGTTGATAAGAGGGTGGGGGGTAGTAAGAAGTTCCCCCGTATGCTAGTGGGTATTAGGGTGTGCCATACATTGGTGGTGGTTGGGGTTGTGGACCTTCATGAGTGGTGTTACCAATCAGTCTATCTACTGAGTGAGACATCCCAGGTTTGTCTTGGCCAAATGGCACCGGTTTTGGAAGATTAGGAAGCAAAGTGTATAGGTACCCTGATTGTGCATAGATGAGGTCATACTTTTGAGCCTTACTGACGGCTTCCTCTTCCGATTGAGGGAAGGTGGAAGCTACATCCTTACCTAGGAGAGAGACAAGTGGTCTAAGAAACCAGTCAAGACACTGTTGTTTGGTTGTTTCTTCTTTACACAAACTACCTCACCTATGCCACTTGTGAATGTGATCAGTGATATGTGTGGTTGAGGTTTGTTTGAAATTAGAGAGTAGTTCTAGACCATTGTCGTGGCGGATTGGTAATTGGAAGAAGGTCAAGAATGCTTTGGCCAAGGACTCGAAAGTCACATGGGACCCTGATTTTTCTTCTACATACCATTTGGCTAATGGGTCGGTGAGTGTGCATTGAAATAATCGCAATCTAATGGAATCATCCATAATGCCATTGGAAGAGCACCAGAGGTGAAAATTCATGACGTGGTTGGCAGGTTCATTGCCTGCCTTCCCTTCAAACTTGGGTATGTTTGAAGGTAGTTTGGTGGGCATTGCAGGCCATGTGGGGTTATGCAATATAGGATCGTTGGTGAGTTTTCTTAGATCCGGTGTGTTGAGAGAGGCCAAATATGGCATCTGTAGTGGGGAGGGAGGGTTAGCTCCAGCCATGGTGTGATTGTGTTGTGAACCTGACCCTTGAGGGGGGCTAGGTGGGTTGGTACTTCCCCCTTGAGAGGAAGTGGGTCCCCTGCTTCCGTGTAAAGGAGAGCGAGTGGACAGAGGACCTTGGGAAGTGTACGCAAGTAATGTGGAACCAAGAAAAGATGATACTAAAACAGTAGCACTCACAGGAGTGTGTGAAGTTGGTGTCGATGAGTGGGCAAGACTAGTCACTCCCCCTAAGATAGGAGGGAGGTTTAGCAAGCGTCGTGAACGACGGGGATTCTGTGGGTCCCCTATGATGTCAAACTAGCTGAGTGAATGTGTGCAAATGGTGGTGAGAGTAATAAAGAAACAAGAGCCTTTGTGTTGCAAATTTAAACTTTACACAATATATATATATATATATATA
>ML785683.1:589731-601627 GCA_009831015.1 Picea engelmannii | reverse complement strand
GTAGACAGGAGTGCATCATACATAAAATGTTTTGAAAAAGAAGCATATATGTGGATAAGTGGGTTTTTTCCATGTGGGGAATCAAAAACAAATGCTCATGTCCTAGAATACGTAACTTCCTTCCTCTCAAATAGCACTGGACCTTCCAATAGTACTCAACAGTGGGGTCTGAAGTCACCGGAAGAGAAACTAGTGAAGGGTGAAATAATTGGTTATAATGAGGGGTAAAGGGGGCATATCCCGAAAGAGTTGGCGATATTTCCCAATAGCCACACAAAATTCAATCAAGATGCAATTGCAGCCCACAATTTCCACCTAGGTAGATGTCCTAAAATTTGGTCACTAGGTACCTCGTTCAAAGTGCGGCATTTAGATTTTCGGACTAAGAAATGGGTCACGGGTTGGATCCCCTCCAAGAGGTGGGTGCCTCAAGGGGGGACACACATAAGAAATGGACCTCAACCTTCAACCCTTCATGGGTATCTCCCTGCCTTATGGTGTTAGGAACACTTGACTTGGAGGATTTTCAGTTCCCTATTTGACAACTTGTATGGTTTTGACAATGTGAGAACCAGATAACGGGGAGTTATTTGGATGCCTATCCCCGAAATTCTACCTAGACTAAAAAAATTCTTTTGGCACCTCCTGTGGAGGAAAACTTAGTGATTTTTAAGAAAAAATTTAGATGTAGTTGTTTTGAGAGGTTGGGGGTGTGAACCAACCTCGTTGAATTAAAATGGGAGTGGATAGTTTCGTCAAGAAAAGGGTGGGGTGTTTTCAGAATCCCTATGGAGGAAACTTACTTTGACCTCCACGTTTCAAGAAGAAGCTATGTGAGGGATAAGTGACTTTTGTGTGTGAGTGATAGTGTGCCAATGTTTAGTGAATTAGATGTCACCTTGTTGCATGTGGACTTCGCTTGGTCCTTACAAGTGTTGATTACCTAATTAACTAAGTGCCTTTGGTACAACCTTGTGTAATTTAAAAGTCCCTAGGAAGCTAACATGTGTACATGTGGGTCCGTTACTATCCCTTTAACTCCCTATTGTGATGTAATCTAAGAAAAGCTTTGAAACTATCCTAGATTGATCATGTGGGCATGTATGGGCCCGTTACAAAACCTTTAAACTTCCCTAGTGATTTGATCTAAGAAAGAAAATTTCAACACTATCCTATCTTTGTAGCATGTGGGCATGTATGGGCCCATTATAAATTTAAGATGTGTTTGAAAAAATAAACTAAGAGGAGTCCCAATAAGGGTTGTTGTCCTCTCCTAAAGGTTTTAATCTTCTTAAGGGAGATGAATTTGTTTCACAATATTTTTTTGATTCTCAAGATCGCTTGGATGCGCGAGAGAATAGCATACTAAGTGATTGTTATCCAAATTCTAGTCCCAATGCAAGTTAAATGTGATTAAAAATGATTTCCAACTTATATTGTCAGTCAAAGCAAGCCATCCATGTGGCAAAAATGAAAGCAAAAGAGGAAATTGATTTTAACCCCCTAAGTGCCTATGTGTTTTGACTAACCCCTTTATATGATGAGGGCACTAAGTGTGGTGCAGGTTTAAAACATGCTTGAAATCATTTTTAAGAAGGAAAATGGCCTTCCCCACATCTCAACAACTTTACAATGTGAATTTTTGCACAGATGTGCAGGTCTCAGTGGATACAGAGGTGCACAGAGCACATGTGCGCGAACAAAGACAAGTCAATAAGCCCACATGCGCATAATAGAACTGTGATTTAAGCGCATGTGTGTACGATGCACGTCTGTGGGCCTAAAAACCCGTGCACAGGTGACACACGGTCGAGAATGAAAAATCCAAATGGATTTCTCCCAATTCGACTTGGAATTGGTTGATTGGCAGGTCGGCTTAGGCCGGTTAGTGCGCCTACAAGTTAAACAAACTAAAAGAAGAGCTAGAAAAACCCAAATGGGGTAGGAAATTGATACCTTTCCCCAGTGGACTCGCCAATCTGTTGTGCCTCTTTCGTCACCTTAGTGAGAAAAATAGAGGTGCTTGCAAGCTCAGTTGGGTTTGTTGAGCAGGACAGCTACAAGGAAAAGGGTTAGAAAAATAAATATAAAACAACAACTAAGAAATAAACGAAGAAATAAAACAACAACTAAATTTATAAACATAGGGACATAAGGACAAAAGAAACAATGAGACCCATGTCACCAATGATAAGTCTGATATTAGTGAAAGAAAACACCGAGAAGCAAGGGGACTATGAGTCCCTTCTTCCTCCAAGGGAGGGCTCATGGACCCCCACAAGTAAGCTCTTCTTACAACTTTGAAAAGGAAAATAAAAATGGTGAAAGAATTCTTTGCTAATTCACTCAAGGGGTGAGATGGATTTCCCAAAGCAATGATGCAAGTATACTCTTGGCAAGGATAGAAGAGTCCTCAAGAGAATAATGGCAGCATAACTTTGCTATGAAATTCCTTGAAAAATGAATTGTATCCATGGCCTTTTTATAGCATTCCTTTGAGCTATCGTTCAACTAATTTGTAGTGTGAAAAGAGGCTAATTAGGGAATTTCTAGGTCTTTGACCAGCCATCCAGTCGAATCCAGTCTTGATTTGAGTGTCAAATCAGCTTGAAAGTTGAACCAGAAGTGGGTGGGAGACCAACCCCTCTCATAAATGCATTGTTTCTCAGGTGTGCGGCTTTTTGAGACAGCAGTCGCGCATCGTGCGCATGTGCACGAATCTTGCATTTATGTGTCACGCATGTGCACACGCAGCCAGTGTCTTCATAGCGCCCTTCAATTTTTCACTATTTTGTATAGTTTTTTACCCTTTATGAATGCTTTTATGTTAATTCAGGTCCATGGATGACTTCATAACTATTTGACGATGTTGAATTCTTGTAACCATTTGCGGACAAAATTTCAGTGATAACAGTTGGGGCAAAGCATCTATCAAATGATGAGTTATGAACCTTCATATCTCTACAAGAAACAACCTATAACATGTCTTGCAATAGAGCATCTAACAAACGGATGAATTCCATTACAAACACAGTCACAAATCGAGAAAAAAATGGAAATAAAACCAAGTGAAATGATGCAACAATGAAGCAATAAGACATTCTCTGCAAACAAAATCACAAGAATCTTTGTTGTAGATCAAAAATGGCTCTACACTCTTTTATTTAAATAGGAAAACAAATGTTACAGCCCAGGAGTACTACTCATGTGTGTCTTTTTCCCCTCCTCTCTCAAAAATATATACAATATATAAGCCTTCATCATATAACATATGAGAAACGACCTCAAAACTGATTGAGAAATGAACTGGTAGTTATTTAACTGAAATCTGGGCGTGTTCCTACATTTTTAGGCCATGTCTGCACAAAAACGAAGCACCATCTTGCGGGTCACTTTTGACTATCTTTCTGAGCTCTAAATTCGGATCTAAAGATACCACTGGAAATCTTAGGATTTGTAGATGTTAATCGACTATTCAAACATGTAAAACAGCCTCTCCAAGGTTGAGAAAAGTGATTTTTCCCACAGGCATTTTTGTTTTGGAAAAACCTGTGAATTCGGTGGCTAACAGGCCGAAAACAAAGGTATCTTAGTTGTCTAAAGTCCTGGATTTCAGTAGATAACAGTGTGATTTCAAACCGTCGTAAGCCATTGAAGGTCCCAGAACCCCAATTTTGGCTTTCGGGTTTTGGGAAAACGGGCAGTGATCAAATATTTATGTCGGCAAAACCCTCGACTGCCGAAAACCCAAAATGGTGACGTGGCATTTTGGTAAAACCTTGTTATAGCGATTTAATGTCATTTATTGCATTCTTTTCACACCTACTTGTGAGCTCTTCCTCCATGTGTCTTGATGCATGGTGCTTGAATGCTTGGTCCGCCAATACACTTTCGGCAGCTAATGGCATATGAAACCGAAGATTTAAGCTACCGAAAGTCTGCACTTTTGGTAGCTACACACTATAAAATTTTTCCCCCTAAGCTACCAAAAGCCAAAATTTCAATATTTTCTCCTACAACATCCATCCCTTCAAGGATGAGGTATTATTTGATGTTTCCCCACTGGATGTCTGTGATATTCTCTTGGGCCAACCATATCTGTGGAAGCACCATTTTGTTTATGAGTCTCGACCCCATAATGTCATTGTTACTTTGGGGGGTCATCTCTATAGAATACCAGAGGTAGTTCAAACTATTTTCCCACCTAAACAATTATGCAAGGTAGTATCTCAGACTACAAAATTCATCTTCTTCACAATCTGTTCGAAAGATGAACAAAAGGATACTACAACCACTATAGTGTCGGACCAAGCACATTCTATCCAACAGAAGTAGATTGACAAGATTGAAGAAAAGCAAAAAACTTCCTTCTGCACATAGGCATATCATGTATCTAGGCTGGTTAAAAAGTTCCAACCCTTCCAACCACAAGTTCGTGACAATGTTCAACAAGCTAAACAGCACAACTTCTCCAACAAGGAAAGAAATTCATCAAGATGCAGATTTAGCAAACATTTTTCCCTCTCCCTTAGGCACTCAATGCAATGGATACCATTGCTTCCTAAGGATGGAAAATTTAACCAAGTGGATATCGGTGACCACCTACCTTTTCCAACTGGATCAAAACAGTTTTCTGGTAATTTTGGTAATTTATTATTTTTAGCAGTTTTTAACTTCTGGGGCCATTTTAAAGGCCTAAATGAAGGTGTTTTGGGATTGAGCTTCTCAATGATATTTTATGGCTCTAATTTATACCCAAAAATTAATCTCCTCGACGATACCTTTCCAACGAGTTATCGTGTGCCCCAAACGGAGATTGTATGTGAAAGTTACGCCCCTGGGAAGTTGATACACCAAACTACCCAAAACGGGGTCCACAAAACTGTTGGCTTTTCATCTTCCGGGGTTAGGGTTTTGGATTTTCTTTATGATAAAAATTCCTTTGGATCCTAATTGTAAAATCATCTTCTTGCAAATTCGAGTACGGACACATCTCTTCTCAAAGATAAGCTACCACCATTCTAGCAAGTCTTTCACTCTGTATTTTTATAGTATTTGTATAATATCACTCATTAATAGAAAATTGTGTATTATTGTATCTATGTGTTTATGTTTTCATCTCTGATACATTTCTTTTATATTATTTAATATATGAGATATCTCTGTACATTTCTTTATCATATCTCTGCTCTCATTTCGTGCAGAAAATAATCTAGATCATTCTGAAACTCCTTTATGTTGCTCGGTTTGGATTTTATACCCCCGGACCAAATTGGCCACATGTCCCTAAATGGCTTGAGGATGCGAGTTGAAAATCATGATAAAACTCAAAAAAGGACTTGGACGAACAAATTGTCAGTTGCATTGGATCCGTAGCACTGGGTTTCAGCTAGTGGGGCCCCTCTGTTGTCATTCCATCAACCGGAAAACCGTTTGTTGGAGTATATTTGGCACTAGGGTTTTTCTCAATGAAGCATAGTGCAATTTTCAAAGATGAGGTCAATTTTCAAGCACACTGTGTGGAGATTTTGTGGGTAGTGTATTTTCATGGGCCTTGGCCAAAGAGACTTGTGGGAGCTTAAGGAAATCTGTTATGCTGCTCAGTTTGAATTTTATGCCCTCGGACCAAATTGGCCACATGTCCCTGAATTGCTTGAAGAGGAGAGTTGCAACTCATGATAAAAATAAAAAAATGACTCTGATGGATAAACCATTAGTTTCATTGGATCCAGAGCACTAGGTTTTAGCTAATGGTGTCCCTCTGTTGTCATTCGTCAACTAGAAAACCATTTGTTGGAGTATCTCCAGCACTAGGTTTTTGCTAAGTTCTTATTACATATGCTTGACAATTTAATGCCTTGTTAGGCTAGACATGGCATGGAAAGTGAAGTCATGGAAAATAATGACAAGTAAAGGCATGGAAAGTGAAGGTATGGCATGACAAGGCATGGAAAGTGAAGGCATGGAAAGGAAAGGCAAGGCATGGAAAGAAAAGGAAAGGCATGGCATGGAAATGAAAGGAAAGGCATGGAAAGGCAAGGCAAGGCATGGAAAGGCATGGCAAGTGAAGGAAAGGAATGGAAAGGAATGATAATGAAAGTGAAGGCAAGTGAAGGCATGGAAAGGAAAGTGAATTCAAGTGAAGGCATGGCAAGTGAAGGCAAGGAAAGGCAAGTGAAGGAAAGGAAAGTAAAGGCAAGGCAAGGAAAGTGAAGGAAAGGTAAGTGAAGGCATGGCATGGCATGGAAAGGCAAGGCAAGGCATGGAAAGGAAATGCAAGGGAAGGAAAGGCATGGAAAGGAAATTCAAGGAAAGACAAGTGAAGGCAAGGCAAGGCATGGCATGGAAATAAAATAACACCATAGAAAGTGAAGGAAAGGAAAGTGAAGGCAAGCAAGGCGAGTGAAGGCATGGAAAATGAAGGCAAGGCAAGTGAAGGCATGGAATGGCAAGGCAAGGCAAGGCATGGAAATGAAATGTAAGGAAAGGAAAGTGAAGGCAATTTAAGGCATGGCATTGAAATGCAATGCATGGAAATACAAGAATACCAGAGAAAGTGAAGGCAAGTAAAGGCATGGCAAGTGAGGGAAAGGAAAGTGAAGGAATGGCAAGGCAAGGAAAGTTAAGTAAAGGCAAGTAAAGTGAATGCATGGCATGGCATGACAAGGCATGGAAAGAAAATACAATTGAAGGCATGGAAAGTGAAGGAAATTGAAGGAAATGCAAGTGAAGGCATGGTAAGTGAAGGAAAGTGAAGGCAAGTGAAGGCATGGAATGGAAAGGAAAGGTGTGGAAAGGTAATTCAAGTGAAGGCATGGAAATTGAAGGAAAGTGAATGCATGTTAAGTGAAGGAAAGTGAAGGCATGGAAAAAGAAGGAAATTGAAGGCATGGAAAGACAAGTGAATGCATGGAAAGGCAATGCAAGTGAAGGAATGGCAAGTGAAGGAATGGCAAGTGAAGGTAAGGAAAGGAAAGGTAAGGAAAGCAAAGTGAAGGCAAGTGAATGCCTAGAAAGTGAAGGAAAGGAAAGGAAAGTGAAAGCATGGAATGGAATGGAAAGTCAAGGAAAGGCATGGGAAGGCAATGCAAGGAAAAGAAAGTGAAGGCAAGGCAAGGCATGGCATGGCATGGCATGACAAGGAAAGGCAAGGCAAGGCATGGCATGGCATGGCGTGACAAGGAAAGGCAAGGCATGACATGACAAGGCAAGGCAAGGAATGGAAATACAAGAATACCATATCAACCATAAAATGAAGCCAAAATTATTCCTTTTACATGCCTATGGTCATTCAAGTAGACCATTGGGATCACTTCTAATACTGACGATATCCATTAACTTCTCGTGCTCAGAGTAAGGCAAGAAGTATCGTACCTTTGATGAGTTCTTACTTGGAATTGTTAATAGTTGGAGGTTTGTACCAATAACCAAGTTTGTAAAGTGGTATATGAATTGACTTGGTTTATAATCTCGAAATAAATAACCACCTTTCATTTCATCCTCTGTCAGATATTCTCCTTTAATAACCATCGACCTAATCGGAAATTCAATGTCTTTGGATTCTGTTATTAATCACATGAGGGTATGATTTCCCTCTAAGCATCATGTCAGCCAGTAATAAGTTCCCCATTCATTATCTCTTGGGGAAACCACTATGTATATGTTCCCTACAAAAAATGGAGTGCCAAAATGTGAGTCCACTAAATGACCAAAGCATAAAACATTGATGCTAGCTATTCAAAATTTAATAGAAGGATTCAACAAACCTGGCAGTACGAGATTTGAGACATGATCATAATCTTCTGAAATACTTAATTGTTCCGCCTCCAACTAGGATAATTCCATAGTTATATGTTGACCAATGGAGAGTGATACACAATCCCATCTATCAACCAAGTCTGTTGATTCACAATCATCCCATTCATTACTATTGCATGGACCACAGAAGCAAGAGATTTTTCTTTTCCATATTTCAACTATTGCATTTTCTGATGTTCTAACTGAATGGAACACAAAAGTGCCCTAGATTGTTTTGCATTCATACGACTGTGATTGATTTACATCAACCACCTCCCAAAAATATCTATGTACATGTCATATCCTGCGTGATTGATCTTCACGGTCTTCATGGGTTCTTGTTCCCTCTCCCATTACTAAAGAATGTCATTAAACAATGGATTTCACATCTCGAATGAGGGAAGTAGTTGTGAACTTCATTTATTTCCCATGTAAAACTCTTTGTATGCATGCACCTCCTCCATCATGCTCTCCTTTCCCATTCCCAGACTCAAAATAGTTCCAAATGTGTAGTACGTTTAGTTAATACACAACCATTGAAATACACGAGCATTTTTTAATTGGTCTGCACAACCATCTGACCAAATCCAATGTTGATCCATCTATATGTTCTCCTTAAGGTGATTTTAGAACAACTAAAAATAATTTTGTATGTAGGCTAAGTCATGGCATCAATCATCGCTTATGTATAAGAGATACTCTTTCAATATAAAAAAAAATTGTTCATTACTATTCAGTCCATGCATGTATGTGATATGGACCATTATGTTGACTTTCTCTAAGTGATAATATTGGCTTTGAATCTCATTTTATGGTTGAAGGGTGTAGTTCTCAATAAAATCAACCACTAATAACACGGTACCAATAGGAAATGTATCTTTGCATATTATAAAATGTTTGTCCTGCCATCGAGCCACATGGACATGTTGAACATAATGTTGTTTCTTTTCGACGAAGTCCTTCAGGAAGTCACAAACTCGTACTTGGGAAGTAACCAATTGTATATTTTTTCTTTCCTGTCCTCCATCAATATCATATGTGAGATATTTAAATCTTTGCAAGGTAACCTCCTTCCTCTCAAATTCATACTCATCGCTTACATGGATGCACTTGCTCAGTGATGTCAATCCACCGCACCTAGAGCATGTCCCATCTAAGCATGTTTTTTGATAAAATGTAAAACCCTCTGGCCTTGTACACAAGATGTTATGAATAAATTCTCTAGATGATGACAGCGACAATATAATTGATCATTCCTACAAAAGGGTTTTATGAAAAACACAAAATATATCTACATATGTGTGTGTGTGTCATAACAATAACCATATGCAATGTGATATCTACAACATGTGTTACGAATTGTGTTTATTCGAACATACCAAAGCTTACATTTATGGAAATATATTTGGCCCAATCTAAGTGCACTATGTACTATTTTGAATCTCTCATACAATTTCGTCTTTATAATGTCAATAAAGTGTTTAATATGGGGTTCACGGTCCCTATATCCCCTTCTCAATTTTAGTACATCTTTTTGGTTGGAAGAAGGCACAGTGTTCTCATACCAGAAATCATGAACTAGTCTCTTAACCGCTCCAATTAACTTCATGTCAGAATGAGGTAGTCTACTAGTGAAGGCCAAAAAATCTGTTGGGCCACCTATGTCGAGGCTAACTCGTCTATGAGAATACTTTCTAAGGGTTTTGACATTGCATTTCAAGAGGTGAGAGGTTTGTTGTAGAAAACGATGTTTTCTTGTGATCTTTCTAACAATTGATTGTGACAAGACATGTCAGGCTGCATTTTGGTATTTAGAATGAGATTTATTACCAATTCTTTGGTAAGCATCTACAAGGTTTCTAACAATATGATGACTTGTTTCTACACTTTTGACTGTTTTAATGCCTAAAATTCTCCTAACAGCGGTCAAACTTCTAGCTTTTAACAAAGCTAAAACTAATTGACATTTAGTAGCATCGGATTTTGGTTCAAAATATTATTTAATGATTTTATACGAGTGATAATGAATAGTACGGTTAGGTAACTTACCTTCAAGTGATGTTAGACCACTTTCATCGAACTGAATGCGTTTATGAGTTCTTCGTTGCACAGTGCTCAATCTAGGTAGGGATGATGAAACCATATTATGGAACTCTTGACCTCCTTGTTGTGGAGTTAACAATGTTGTAGTTATTTCCCCTTCAATCACTGGTTGATCAAATATGAGAGGAGAGTGGACATGGGATTGACTAGTTTCTGGAACATTTGACTATCCAACAATAGATTGCACCATAGGAACTTCTTCGCCACAATTTTGTACATCGGTTTCTTCTCTAATTTCATCCATTGTATAATTAGTTCCAAGCAAATCCTCCATCATCTGGTCATCCACAACAAGTTTTCTTGATGAGATACTGGATTGATTTCTCTCTAATGAACTCTTATGCTTTGCTTCTGGTGATGGAGGAGAAACAATAGCAACATCTATTCCACTAGAAATTGGATTTCCATCTTCTGAAATCCTACACTTTGACATACATAACTTTTCATTTTCTATTTCTTCCTTTTCGATTGGTTTCTCTTTTCTCAAGGGCTTCCTTTCTCGAATCCATCGGTTCCCCGTGTTTAAAGAGAAAAATTGGCTTCCAAACACCCCACCACAAATTTGTCTTTGTATTATGTAATAAGGCACAACCAAGTGGAGAAATTTGTCTTCGTATTACAAACAAAGACAACTAATAATTACAATTACAATTCCAATTCTAATTCCAATTCCAATTCCACTTGGACAAATTTGTCTTCCAATTCCAAGAAGACGCAATATGATACAAATAACAATTCCAATTTCACCTTGACAAATTTGTCTTCCAATTCCAAGAATATACAAACAACAATTCCAATTGAACTTCGACAATTTTTTCTTCCAATTCCAAGAAGACATAAGAAGATACAAACAACAATTCTAATTGAACTTGGACAAATTTGTCTTCCAAATTTTCCTAGAATGGTCTGGCAATAGCACAAAACTCTCTATGAATCAAAGAAAAAGACTAAAATAAGAAAAACATGTATGTGCACATTATTTTGTGTGAAGATGTCGCAGATTATTTGTCAGCCTTGAGATAGATGAGGCAATGAAGTGTGCTTGGCACCAAAATATTCCCAGAAAGAACACATGCACTCCTAGAACATGTGCGCACTAAACCGCATGTGCATTCTAGGAATGTGTGTGCATTCCTACAGCTACAACTCAATCAAGTCACAAGAGCGTGTGTGCGCTCTTAATGCAACAACTATAGCATTTATTATAGACCAAACATCTTTATGAATACACGTGTATAGGGGTATGGGGACAATCAAGGCCTAAGGGGTTAGGATTGAAAGTGTTTTCAAGGATAGATAAATGGCTAGAGAACCAAGAGGAAGAAAGAGAGTGTGAGAGGGGGAGAGGGGAAGAAAAAGAGAGTGAGGGGCATGGAGATAGAGAGGAGGGGTAGAGAGGGAGAGGAAGGGGGGGGAGAGGGAAGGGGGGTTAGATAGATGAAAAGAGATAAAGGTGGGGAGAGTGGGGGAGAGGAATACGGGGGGATATAGGGAGTGAGAGAGAGAGGGTTAGATGCAAGAGGTAAAGAGTGAAGAGGGTAGAGAGAGAGAGAGTGAGAGTGAGACTAAAAAAAAGGAGAGAGAGAAAGAAGTGGTATATGTAGGAGAGAAAGAGTGTAGAGAAAGTGGGAGGGAGGGACAAATGGGAAGAGGAAGGGGGAGAGAGAGAGAGAGAGAGAGAGAGAGAGGAGACTTGGAGGGGGGAGAGAGAGAAAGGGGGAAGAGAGGGAGGGAGGAGGGGGATAAATAGATGGATGGAGAGATAGAGAGAGAGGGAGAGAGTCAAAGAAGGGGATATAGAGAGGGATTAAAACATTGATTGTGAATAAAGAATATAAAATCCACTAACTAGGGGAAAAGAGGAGGCATGAAGGGAGAGAGAAAGAGAAACAAAGAGAGAGAGAGTGTGATACTAACAACAAGGAGAGAGAGAGATAGAAAGTGGTGGTAGATGTATGAGAGAAAGAGAGAAGAGATAGTAGGAGGGAGGAGGGGG
>ML785683.1:554577-566110 GCA_009831015.1 Picea engelmannii | reverse complement strand
GGATAGAGAGGAAGTGAGTGTGAGAGTCTAAGTCATGTCAAGGTAAGGTCTAGCTCTAAGTTTTCCCATGCCTTATGATGTCTAAGTCTTGCCATGTCTAGGTATTACCATGTATAAGAGTGTGAGGGACAGAGAGAGAGGGGGGGGTAGAGAGGGAGAGTGAGAGGCAGATAGAGAGGGGGGGGTAGATGTAGGAGAGGGAGGAGAGAGATAGAGAATGGAATGAATTATAAGAGCGTGTGTGCATTCATATAGTGCATACGCATTCTTTTGAATTCAAATTTTTTGGGTGGGATTGACAAGGTGTATGCTGACTTGGGTGGCTTGGATTTAGGTTCATGATGACAAACCTTGTGGTTTGGTCTGCAAATTGATAAAAATCTCCATTTTTGTGAATACCCCTCTATATATTTGTCTTTGACGTTATTTTTCTATAGGCTAAACAATTCAGTTTTTGACGAAACTATAGACATAGATTGAGTAAGCTATGCATATTTCAAATATATATACCTTTCATTTTAAATTAATATTGTTTTCTATTTTTAATCTATTTTTCTCTTCACATATATCAAAATCCTAGAATACATACCTCTCTTATTTTTTCTATAACTTTTTATCTGCTTAACAATTTCTCAAATGAGTTATATGAGGCACTAGAGGAGACCGATACCTACGATATGAAAAAATAAAATAAAATAAAAATAAAAATTGTTTCGATCATGTTAAGACTCCCTTGGTCTGCACAAACAAAAGACATTGTAATTCCAGGCATATGTTGACTTTGATAATTTAAAATATATAAAATTAATATTAAAAATTTCCAAAAAATACACGGAAAAAGAAAAACGAGTTCTCTACAAGTATACAAGTTTTTGGAATGAAATTCCATCTTTAAGATACTCAACCCCTGCACAAACAAAAACATATACATTATATTTTGTTGGAAAAATAAGATACCACTGTTAGAAAAAATCAAATTTGACCTAGTTATTCACAATGTCTATGAATAAAAGTTGTATATTCGGAAAGCTAATTCAATTTCCTACATTTCATCTTCTTACACTATACTCAAATTCATTGTAAAAGTACCTTGAATAATCCCTCCAAGTTAACAGATTGTTGTTTTTCAGGTTTGCATTGCCACTAATGCATCATGAAAGACCATCATTAGCTTGCACTCACATATATGCATTTCTACACAAATTCCTATATGATTAACAAATCCACGATCATAGATACCCTTCAAAAATCTGAGTGTTGAGTTAATAAAGGCTTAGCAGTATCTGGGACTTCATCTTTCTTGACTTTATATTGTTGTGAACATTATATGATCTCAAAAATCATATTTGTAGGAAGCTAGTGTTAAAGCTATTTGGATTGCTATTGGGTATATACAAAATATTAATTAATAAATAAATATATTTTGCAAATACTTGCACTTATGTTTTTCTTTGTATTTTATTTGTTTCGTGATTGTTTTGCTTAGTATCCAATTGTTATCCAGTTCTTTTCTTGACTAGTTGAATTGTACATATGTGTGACGTATTAATTGATTAAATTAGATATTCCATATACTAGTGTTGATGGTTAATTGCATACATTTGATTATTTCAAAATTTGACACTTCTATATACTTAGTATTTGTTTTTTGTTTAACATTGTACATCTAATATACTTATTTTAACTCTGATGATTTGACAAACTTTTCTTTTTTTAGTTATTTGTTTGTTTTTCATCTAAATCTAATTTGCATAGTTGATTAAGACTAGTCTTATATTCTAATTGTACGTTTAAAGTAAAGTAATCACTAACATAATATGCATTTAAAATTTTATACACACATAATCCATGGATTAATACCCATAAGGAGAAAGACTCCACTAACTAGTTTAACTAATAATTATAACCATGTAATTATCTATAATTATCTAGTGTAGGGATTAAAACCTAACCTATTCTTCTATTCTCTCTTTTTCCCATGAGATCTCTATAAGGATGTTTCGAATATTGTGCTTGATTTGTTCATTTAGACCATCAACATAAATGGTGACTTCACCCATGAAGGAAATTTCCTAGCCTTGTGAAATTTTATCCTTTGGAGTATGTCCAATTCTCCACAAAGGGGCATAATTCTAGGTGAACCACTTGGGTTTGAATCCCTTTATGAAAGAAGAAGGCTTCTTGACCATTTTGAAAAGATAGCATCCCAGTCCCCTCCTAATTCTAGGAGGGAAAAGCTATAATCCTAAAGTCAACTTAATTGTAGTTAATATGGCTTTTTTTACCTAGCAATATGGCTCTTTTTATCTAGCATAATAATTCAAGTTTTGGGTTTGTTTCTACTATTTCATATAGTATGTTTAGTAAATTTAACCTAGTATCTTCTAAAAAAAACTAGGAATAAGAAATAGAATAAAATTAGTAAAAAGTGATAAGAAAAAACTATAAATATGAATAAGAGGTAGATGTAAATACTCTCACATACATAGATGTTGTGACATAGATCCACACCTATAAACATACAAACGCTTATTCCTCAACCTCTCCTGCAAGATAGGCAGTGGTACAGACAAACAAACAATTCATTCAATGGAGCGTAAATGGAGCGTAGGGTGAGCACAGTTGAGGCCGCATGACGGCACTCGTCATTCAACCCGTGTGAACATTGAAATCACTGAGTTATGATTGACCCATTTGGACAGTGACTCTCAAATTACTGAAAACGCAAATATATTCGACTGAACTGCTACTTTACACACAACAGCAACAACTCAGGGCTCTCCTCGTTTTTGCACTCTCCTCATTTTTTGGGTTTTGTAACAGTGGACAGGGACAGGGACAATGGATAGGGACAGGGACAGGGACAGTGGAAAACAGTCTAAGAGAGGACAGAGACAGTGGGTAGAGCAACAAGGGCAGAGAAGAAATTAGTTGATCTCCTGTAAAACACAGAGGGTGATTCAACTAAATCAAAAGAGCTCCTAATCAAGCACAAGAAGAGCTCCTGGTCAACACAGATTTGGACTATGTATGAAAGATTAGTGGTGCCCACCAATTCTTACTCTGGGATCTGACGGCTGGAACAAGAGATTTCTCGGTTGACTGTGCGATTCTGTTTTCAATTTGATAGCAAGCCCAGGCGGTTCCTGCAGGAGGCACTGATTTATTCAATTTATCAGAAGTTTGGTTTGTATGCGAAGTGTTTGATAAAAGTCTGGAGCTAGAAATCAGTACAGAATACATCAGGTGAACATTTTGTTGCAGGCGAACATTGTGTGTATATCATTGTGCATGGGAACATTGTATGGAATGGGTCAATTTCAGCTTTCGACATTTTCTAAGAGGACCTAGCAGTAGACCAGTCCTTAAGTTTTCAAAGACATACGTTGTATATGTGGGTATGTGTTATATTCAACCTAAATTCAGCGTATTTATCTGGGGTTGATGTGATCAGACTCCATCTTGAAGGGGTTGATCTTGAGGGACAATGGGACAGGGACAGTGGGCTAATAGAGGATAGGGACAGTTGTCTAACAAAGGACATGGACAGTAGGTAGAGAAACAGGGGCAGAGAAGCAAGTTTTTAGTGGTTAGACCAACAGATATTGAAGGGTTAAGCATAAAACAGAGGGTCAATTTTGTGCAGAGACTTTGATTTCCCTTAATATCATCATGATAATGGGACAAGAAACTTTAGAATCTATGGAAACAAATGATATAGGGCAAGTGAAAATTGTCTCATCAGCCAAAACTGGGAAGTGGGTTTGGGTTAATGTCAAACAGTATCGAGGCATTTTAAAACAAAGATTAGCTCGTCTAAAATGGGAGAAGACAAAGCAAAAAAAGGTCTAAAAGGGAAAGTACTTGGGTCCTTCACAAGAAACAACATTCAAACAAGTCCTCTTTGCAAGCAGGTGGCAACAAGTCCAAAGGAAAAGGAAAAGTCATTGATGATTATGCCTTATATAGTCCCACATCCACACCTCTCACTTGGTCATCTGATCTTTATGTGAAAGAATTGTTAAAGGTAAAAGACAGGTTGGAAGTAGTAGAAGCTAAAGAGATGGAAAGAGATTGTACAATCCATAGAATAACTGTTGAAAACCAAGCTTTATCAGAAAACAACAAAGTTCTGAAGGAGCAAGTGTCATTGCTACAGGAACCTCTCCGAATAGGGAAAACATAATGGCAACGCATGAAATTGGAAGTGCAAAACATGAAAAATTTGCAGTGGAGAATATAGAGGTGATGAATGTGAAACCATCCCAGGATAAGGGAAAAGTAGTTACCCAAATAGACAACAATGAAGAGACATCAAGAGAAGAGAGGAAAGGAGATTCCGAAAATTCTCCAAAACCTCGGTTCAAGTTATTAGCAATTTTGCTAAGAGGGAAGGAGAAACAAACATTTGGGTTGACAACATGCAAGATAAAGAAAGCAAGGAAAGATAGGATAGAGCAACAAACATAATTATTAAGGGGGTGAAAGATTATGGGAAAAATGAATATACTCTTGACCTTGCAAGAGACTTCTTGAAAGACAAGCTCCAATGGCAAGGACAAATATGTCAAGCATGGAGAGTAGGTAGGCCTAACAGTGAGAGAGCCAAGCCCATAAAATTCATCATGCCCAACTTGCGTGATAAAGATACCATTCTAAGCAGGAAGCAGTTCTTGATGGGTTCTTGGTTTTTTCTAGAAGAAGACTTAACTGTAAGACAACAAGAGGAAAGGAGGGACGAAATGAAAAAATTTAGGTCAGCAAGAGATGAGGGGAAAAGAGCATGGATTTATAAAGGTAAAGTTGTGATAGCGCAATTTGGACCTCCTTCCAAAACAAGGCAGCAAAACGATAACAAAGAAGAGGCAGCAAACTCTTCAGCAAGAAATGAGGAAGCAAGGTCAGTATGGGCAAGCAATTACAAAGACTCAAATGTGAATCTTGCATGTCAAAACAAATAGCAATCAAGTCATACCCAGGTTTCCTTAAGATTAGTTTGTTGGAACTGCAGGGGTTACCCATGGATACGAGGATCTGGGTTAGGGCCTATTGCGGAAGATAGAGACATAATTTGTCTCATAGAAACACATGAGCATGAAGGGTGCAAGACACCTTTGTTTGAATGGTATTGGAAGATAGCAGTGTGGAACAAGGAAGCAGGGAATGGCAAAGGGCACGGGGGTATCATGGTATTAGTAAGAGAAAAAGAAGGTTGTTTCATTCAGCTAGAAAAAGAAGACCCAAATAAGCAATTTGTCTGGCTTAAAATATCAGAAAATGGAAATCAAATCAGAATTGCAACATGTTATTTTGCACCACAAGTTTCAAAATCTACAAAAGTAGAAGGCTTGATCACAAACATCCCTTTGCAGCCCTAAAAACAGATATTGCAATATATTCTCAGCTAGGTGAAGTCCTTATAGTGGGGGATTTCAATGCTAGAACTACAAGCGAACAAGCTAGCATTCTTTGTTGCAAAGAAGACAGTGACCCTATCTGGCTTACAAAAGAGAGTAATCATTAGTGGGAACAAATTTCAGAGGATAAAGGTTGCAATCTCTTTGGAGAACAATTTCTTGTGCTATGTGGGGCTTTCGATTTAGTCATTTGTAATGGTTTGACTAGATGGGAAAAGTCTGATCATTTCACTTGCAATACTTACAATGGAGCAAGTGTAGTAGATTATGCAATTTGCTCGCATAGTTTGTGTGGGAAAATGGAGGAATTGTTGATTGGAGATCAAATTTGAGATTAAAATCAAATCACAAGCCAATTTATTTAAGTTTCTCTTGGATCGGAAAGAAGCAATTAGGGTCAAAAACTCAATGTGTTCAACAAAATCCCCCAAATGGCAGAATTCTTTTGACTCCAGAGAATTGTAATACCTTTAAAAAAACATTAGAGAGGTTCTTCGAGAAGGAGGAAATCTCATTTTATGGCCTTCATAGTCACGGATTAACACATTTAATTCAAAGCGCACTTGTTGAGCGCAAAAGAGCAAAAATTAAGAAGTCTGAAACAAATTGTTTTCCAGTTAATGCTTGGTTTGGCGAGGAATGAAAAAAGGCAAGGAGAAGGGGGAAGGAATCAGACAAGGATAACATAAAGCTCAAAGCTTACAAGCAGATAGTAAGAAAGAAAAAGGTTGATTTCATGGTTTCGAGAAGAGAAGAACTAATATTCCTTGGGAAAAATAACCCCAAATTATTCTGGAAGGAGCTCCAACCGAAGAAGGTGCAAATTGAAAACAACATTACAACTTCTAAATGGTTCGACTATGCAAGACAACTTTATGAGCAGGATCCCAAGGTTGACCCTCCTCCCTTGGTCAACACAAACACAAAACTCTTTACAGTGCAAGAGGTAGAGATGGTGGGCAAGTTCGTTATAAGGCTTCGTTTGTGCGCATATGACCTTATATTGATTGTTAAATCAGCTCTTGGTTTGCAAGAGCACTTATGTTCCCTTGAGCACTTTTGTAGAAGGGTGGGGATGCAAGTCAATATTAGTAAAACGAAAGTAGTGGTTTTCTCTAACAAAAGAAAGCATAACCAGCATAAGTTCTACTTTGAAGGCAACATTTTGGAAGAAGTTGTAGACTACAAATACCTAGGAATTGACTTCAACAGAAATTTAAGTTGGGATGGTTGTAGAAAGAAAAGAACTTTAGAGGGTTGGAAAGCATTTTATGCTTTTCAAAACAGGTGTAGAAAGGCAGAGTTGTGGGACTGGAAAACCACTCTAACTCTTTTTGGGCTTCTAGTGATTCTGGTGATTCTCTACAGTTGTGAATTGTGGGCCAGCAGCACAACCGAGATGCATTGGAAACAAATCGAGAAAATTCAGATGTGTTTGATTACAAACAAATTCAAAATTAAAAGTGCAGTTCCTTATGCTATCATGTTAAGTGAAACAAGGGCTGCTCCTATTGAAGCAATTGCTATGGTGTGAGTCATAAGATATTTGAAAAAAATTGAGCAAATGGAAGAGGGTAGATGGCCCAAGTTTGTGTTTAGTGACAGATTGTGCAAAAGAAAGAAGACTTGGATGCGGCAAAATAACAAATGGTTTAATAAATGGGGCATTTGCTTGAGCATGTGTCCTACAAACAATAAAGAGATAAAAACTTTTGTTATGGATAAGTTCCACAAATGTACTTGGGAGAAAGAGCTAGGGAGAAAGAAGAAGTACTACATTGAAGAATTTAACCCCACTCATAACCATCAGCAAAATGTGTGCATAGGGGCCAATATTTCTTGGAGATCTAAAATTCTTATTGCTCAATTAAGGATCAATTCTCATCAACTCCGTTGTGAAACAGGGCGGTGGAAAAGGCCAAAAGAAATGTGGGAGGAAAGAGTATGTATTTTGTGCTCTTCCGGAAAAGTGGAAACAAAAAACATTTCATTTTAGAATATGAGGCCCTCAAAGACAGTAGGGAAAATTATGCAGGTATTCTGGGAGCTAGTTCTTGGGATAATCTATTCAACGAAGAGTTTGTCGAGAAGCTAAGAACAGTTATTGTAAAACTTCACAGGAAAAGGGTCGAATACAAAAGCCAGATGGAAAAGCAATTTGTCCCATAAGCTATTTTTTTAGCCTCGTGGACGTTAAAAATACTTTCTTTCTTCTTTCTTACCATATGTCATCCCCTCTTAAAATGTTGCATTATCATATGCCATCCCCTCTTAAAATGTTGCATTATCATATGCCATCCCCTCTTAAAATGTTGCATTAGCTATTAACCCTTTGCCAAAATGATCAATGTTGCATTAGCTATTAACCCTTTGATCTTTGATCATTTGCAAATTTTGCCATCCCCCTCTTAAAATGTTGCATTAGCTATTAACCCCTTGCCATGCATAAATTTTTAAGTATTGAGGTGATTTCTGCTAATGAACATCTCAATGATTTCTTTAATGCATATGAGAACATTAGTGCATAGGATAATGACACATTCATGCTAGGTACACATGATAATGACACATGCAAACGTTTTTTGAAAGGGCAAGTTCACCAAGTTCTTTCACCTCCCGAATAAAATCTTTTTAACTTGGTAGTTCTTTCACCTCCCGAATAAAATCTTTTTAACTTGGTTTGAGTTGATTCATTCGCTCCACCTTTGCCAATATGGAAAAATCTTCCTGATCATATGAGGAATTTCAAGAGTCATTCATTCAATTTCAAAAGCCTAGGATGCGTCTGAAGGTAAAAATTACACCGAATCTTAACACCTCTCCTCACAATAAGATAAAGGAAAAAACAGACATCTAGATATCGAACTCCTGCGAAGCCTCCGCGCCCGGATATGAACTTTGACCAACTCTTTAACCAGATCAGTTATGGCGCGGAGCCGCCAAAAAAGGGTCCTGTTCTTATGAACATAGAAATTATCCAGACAGACTTGTTCGTCTCCAAAGAAGACCTAAATACTCCATTTTCCTACAAAATCCACTGCAAATTCGGAGTATCAGGGGATATATGAAATCGTCAAAGATCCAAATTCACAAAAGAACGAAGCGCCACAATTTATATAATTCCACAAGAAAATAGGAAAAGGCAAAAAAAAAAATCCCGCCTAGGAAACCCTAATACTTACATTAAAATACAGAAAATGCCCCGATTTGTTAGCTCAGCCGCCGGAAATCTTAGACGCCGAAAAATTACATGCGCCGCCCACGGAAATTGCTCCCTGGAAACGAAAATAAAAAAAAAAATCCGTTCCTCAGACTCGTTACACAGTACAGGAGTCGACCGACAGCCGGAAAAATGCCGACAATAAATACTTTCTTCAGACATACTTGCCAGAAGCCTCCATGAGAAGGGCAACTTTCACGGATATGGCCTTCAGTGAATGAGAACACCAGTCGCGTAAAGGAGCAGCGGCTCTGCAGAGAAACTCCTATAAAAGGCAAAGGAGAGGTTCTGGAAGCTTTTGGAAGAATGTTAGAAAGGCCATAAAGAAAAAGATAGACTGCCGGAAAGAAAAAGAAGCAGCCGGCCAAAGGAACTGGCCGCAAACCTTTGCGTGAAAAAGTCTTAAAAGGAAAGATGGTGGGCCCGGGGGGCTGAGCTGAGCTTCTGGAAGTTCACAAAAGATTCTAGAACCTCGTTCGTCTTTATTCCATTACGGGTCGAAGGCTTCGATATTTCCACGTGTAAACCTACTTAAAGCGGGCCCCGCCTTCGCACGCCTTCCTGCCTTGTCAGAGACGGTCCACTTTGTCATTCACAATTTTATTTTGTTTTTTAATTTTGTCCGGCGAAAAATTCTTTTGTCTAATTTCGTAATCTCGTTGTACTCTACGCAAACCATGGGTCGGGGCGTATGACTGAATATTGGGTCAATTATTAGGTATTTGCCACGTCATATTAGTGGTTTGACGTGTTTGTTTATTTATTTTTATTATGACAGTTGTATGTTTGAAAAAAAAATCTAAGAAAGAGTAGTAGGGAAAATTGAGTATTTTATGATTTGGTGTTTTTTTTTTTTTTTTCTTGAATTTCTTTCTTAAAATTTGGTCAAAATTTTTAGAAGAATACAGTTGTTGAGATTGCACAATCTTGATGTAATAAGAATTTTTGGAATGTAATAAGGATCTTTTGACTCATTGAATTTTTTTATGTATTAGAAAATGGGATATTAATAATGAAAAATTGTAATTTGATAAAAATGAGATGTCAATAATGAAAAATTGCAATTTGATAGAAAATTATATAATTAAATTTTAATAATATTATAAAAAAAATCCAAATCATAGAACATTTAGATTTTTTCCATTTTTACTTTTTCCATCTTTACAATGTTGAAAATTATTTTTGTAAGTTTATAAATAAGTTAAAATGAACATTTTAATCTAAATTATATTTATTTAAATTTGAAATTAAAAACCATATATATACAAAATTAAATAATTGAAATTTAAATAATTTAATTTTTCAAATTAAAATTTAAATACACTAATTTAGATTTAAATAATTTCAAAAATCATACATAAATTTATAAAAAACAAACAAATAACAAATAAGAAAACAAGTCGATTCAGATCATTAATCAAAATGTTTTCATGATTATCTCGTCGTTTGCTCATTGTATGAAGCAAACGTTCATGGTATGTATAATCAAAGCAAACGTTCATGGTAAGTATAATCGAATTAATATTTAAGATTTAATATAAAATGTATTATAGTAATTCACTTATATAGAGTATTTTTGGTTGGTGATTATTATAGATATAATTTTGATCATAATGAGGATATTATAGATATAATATTAATATGAGGATATAGTGGATGATGATGCAATATGATATACCATATTGCATTGCAATATGATATATTGCCTTTATATTTTGGTAAATACAATATATTTTATTGAATAAATAAAAAGAGTCACAATATTAATTATTTTTAAAATATTATTTTTTTATTGTAATATGGTGAAAATAAAAGTATAGAGGCTATTATTGTTTTGTTGATTGTGAGGCTCTCAAAAATATTTTAAGTTATTGGGTAAAATTATGTTCGTTTTGTCTAGTTTTTTTAATAATTTTTTGGAACAAAGGAGGATAATAATTAATTAGCAGGAGTTATTTAATGATTTTCTTTTCTTGGTGACCTTTCATATAAAAGCTTCACTTTTTTACTAAAATTATGTTTTATATTATAAAGGGTAATGTTAAAAAGAAATAATGATAATTTTTAATTACAAATTTTACAAATTCTCTCATTCCCAGGTATTTTCAGATTAGTTTAGTGACCCATTTTACTTTGAAAGTCATGGATATTAGTTTCCATTTTTAAGATATTATATTTTTTAACTCATAATGTTGGAAAATAATTTTGATTAGTCAAATTAAAATTGATAAAATATTTAGAATATTTTTATTGTCTTTCCAAGTTTTATCTATAAACATAATAAAAATATAATATTCAATATTATCAATATGAGTTATTTGAATCTTCTTTTATATTCTAACAATTAAACTAAGGTAATTTTCCAAAACTTTAAGGAAATCTCATGTAAATCTATGTGGCTACTATTTATACTAACTTAAACAATCTATGTTTTTATTCTAAATATTTAAAATTATGCATTTAAACTTCACATAAGTACATTTAAATTCAATTAAAAGAATGGAAAAATAATGTTATATGATTTTGCAACCCTGAATCCTGTTAGACTAACAAGTAATCGAAACAAACAAAAAAATCACCTGTAAAAAGTCACTACAAAATAATTACTTGCATTTTTGGTCTCACATGTGAGCCTAATCTTCTTAGTCTCACTGTCTTGAGGGAAGAAGCATCATCGACACTATCATCTTCTTCATCAACAAGCCTAATATGACATGTCTACTACAAACAGACTTGCAAATGGAATTTCTTTATCACATGTTAAAATGTATTAACATTGGCATAGTAAGCAAAACTCTAAACCTGAATAATGTTGACATAGTTAGGATAAAGCCACTATCATGATTTACAATGCCA
The DNA here is from genome assembly GCA_009831015.1 of Picea engelmannii. Classification (NCBI taxonomy): domain Eukaryota; kingdom Viridiplantae; phylum Streptophyta; class Pinopsida; order Pinales; family Pinaceae; genus Picea; species Picea engelmannii. The sequence goes on along the minus strand of ML785683.1, from coordinate 554,617 downwards.
ATGTCAAGGTACAATGCTATCATAGTTGGGATAACACCAA
>ML785683.1:484090-525746 GCA_009831015.1 Picea engelmannii | reverse complement strand
CATATTTTATATATCTGGTATCTTGCAATAACTTACTACCAGTGGGAACCTGGAGGGGCGAGGAGATCCAAGCATCTGGATATATACTGAACTTCATTTCCTATTAATGGCTTTTTTGTTATATGTATAGGTCCTTATTTAGTCTCAATATATAAGGGGTTGGAGCAGACAATAGTAGTCAGACTGGTTAAGCTTGTTTTTACTAAACAATAGTATTATCCTATCAAACTTTAATGTTTTTATTGGTTTTTTTTGGAAGGAAGATTCTAGAAAGTCTTGAAAATACTTATGTTTTTTGTGGCTGTGAAGTAGCCGGTTTTCCATGTATGGCAGTATGTAAAGGAAATTATATCATTAATATAATTTTGAGCAAATTTTCACTTGGCAAAAAAAAGGTATGAGCCTTTGATTAGTAAGTAGGTAAAGTAACAGATAATAAATATTTAATTATTTATTTTAGTATTGGTTTTATGGATGTTTGAGTTTTAATATAATCCATTTGAATGAGTAATATGGTGGTTTATGTGAAAGTTCATGTCTTTAAATTAAGATGGTTGAGTGTGAAATCATTTTTCTTGAGTCAAATTATAGCTTTAATTTAGGAGTGATAGTCACAAAGACCTTTTCCTATGGTTCGAAGGAAAATCATTCATCGTTAGATTTATGTGGAATTTTTATTGATAAATGTTTAATTTGTTTTATGTGAAGCATTGCCAACAAGAACAATATGAGAAAACTTTACTTATTTTGAGTAAATTATAAATTGGATCAATACAAGGAAACATTATGGTTGTTGTATTTTTTCTATGGCCAATTCTTGTAGATATCAAGCATAAAAAATATGTATTCTCCATTTTTAATGTTGTTTTATTTTTATTTATTTTTATGGCCAATTCTTGTAGATATCAAGCATAAGAAGATTTTTAATGTTGATTTAATTTAATTTATTTGTATGTTAGTTGTAACACACCCAACTCCTTGATTACCCTTTAAGGATGGGGTATTAAATTTTCATTTTTCCTCGACCACCTCAAATCCTCTTCAAAAGGATACCATCGCCTTCTTCTCGTTGAGAGCTTTCCAATGACTATAATTTTGTCTCAATCTGAGTTCAGGATCAAAAGATATGGCCTCTTAAAGTTTTTAAGTCTTCTTCCATAATAATGCCACATGGCACCCACGTCACAACATCATCTAACATAGCGTTGACGAATTCCCAGCATGCCACCCTCTAATGTAGGCATCGTTGCAAGCATAGTACTTGACGTGGCACCTGCCACCTAATTCACCGAACTCTCGGCTCATTGGGCCCAACCTTCCATGCGCCCAACACTATGCTACCTAGTTACCTGAGACCTTCCCTCACCGAGCACTAGCACCTGTCCACCAAGACAATGGGGCATTGACCCTTCCAATATCTCACCTAGCCCAAAAGGCCTGATCCAATATGAATTGGTTATCAAGGTAAATGGCCCTATCATAAGGTGCCACTTGTCCATCATACATTGGTCATGTGGCATCCCCTAACATCATGTCAGGTCATCGGATTATGGGGCATCGACCTTACTTGCACCTTCAAAAAACCCAACTTACTCGATCCAACATGAGTTGGCACCTAGGCCACGTGGCCATGTCGTCGTATGCCACCCAACAAGACATGTGGCACACGTTTCCCCCACGAACTTCTGTCTAATTATTCCAGATCTCCATGACACATGGCACCACCGAGGAACATGTGGACTAAGGCATAGGCGACACGTCGTCATCGAGGATCAGATATCGAAACTTTTCTCGATGGGTATAAAACTCGTGAAGCTCCCTATGTCGGGGATTACGATATGATTAACTCAATTAACCTCGGTGGTTACGAGGTGATTAATTACAATAATCTTGGGGTTTTAAACCCCAAGTTTACGTAAATATCTATTGTTAATATCTCTTGTCTGGTATATCTAATGGTCGTAGTTCAAGGCACATGTCCAACGTTCTTATCCCTTTGTGGCTCCAATTGAATCTTCTTACCCTAGATCAATGGCTGTGATTTTTCCTCAGGGTAGAACGATGGTCCTGATTATCCCTAGCATACCAACTACTAGGTCATCGAACCACCGCATGACTACTCTCCTGACCTTATCCTGATCTGGTGCCATGTCTTGTTGAACCACCAAACTTTTGGCTATCGAACCACTGACTTGTGCCAAACAATTTGAGGTTGGGAACACTTCTGGGGGTTTGAGGTCTGATTGACCTCCCTTGACCCAAATCTACAGTAGAGGCCCATCCACCTTCAAATCCAATGGTCCAGAGTTTAGGTGTTATCCCAAGGCTCTCACCTCTAGTTCTAAATGAACACATGGCCCAACATGGCATGACACGCATATCCTATGTGTCATGCTTATAGCATGACACATCATGAAATGATTGACCTAGTAAGACATGTGGCACTCGTATAGTTGGGCACATGGCATCAATTTTTTTCTTGGACCTCAATCCAAAAGTACCAAATCTAAGGTGACATGTTGCACCACCAATTGGTGACATGTTCCCTTCCCACATCACGATACGTGGGCCACCAAAATTCATACATAAACATTGTGTTAAGGATTACTACTCAAACCCTTTCGAGGTCCGAGATCCAATGCATAGCTGGCACCATGAGTGCATGTCCCTATCCAAACATGCCACCTGGAAAGTTACATGACACTGCCATAATGTGACACATGGATTTCCCATGTTGTGACATGTCGTTACCGAGCTTCGAACGTTGGGACCCTTCCTGTGGTATGGGCTTAGAAGAACCATTGATGACCAAGATTACAAAGTGATTAACTCAGCTAATCCCAAGGTTTATGAGGGGATTAACTGGTTAATGTCGTGATTATGACTCCACAAGATCTATGGTTGGCGTTCAACCTACCACTAATATAATGGTTATGATTTGAGGGACCCCCTCTTACACTCTACATGTTAGATCGATGGTGGATTCTGTCAGTCCACCAATCCAATGGTTTTGGTTAGGGTTCCACCTAAGGACTAAGGTCTTTATTCGTGGGAAGTAATTAAGGGTAGAATGAGGGGCTGGAACCTTTCCCACCGGACACTAAATTATCGGCCCACCTTAGCAATTCAAGATTGGGGAGTCTTCGAAGTCTACGTTTTGGTTGACCCCGCTTGACTATGATAAAAAAAAAGAAGATCTATTCTTTGTATTCCCGGCATGGAACCTCCCTCCTGAGCTTTCTTAAGGTGATATTAATGGCTGAGATCTCTCGGCACTCAGATCTAACGATCAAGGTCCCACATGGTCTTAGACAATGGTTCAATGGCATAGATCACTCGTTTCATTGATCCAATGGCTAAGGTATTTTCGTGACCTTCATAGGGTATAAGATCCCCCTCTCCAGATTGAACGAGCGTGATCAATCCTTTTCACCAAATCTACAATCAATGCCTCCCCTTCCTAGTCTTCCACGAAGATATGCCTTGAAAGTGGAACCAGGGGCTAGAATCCTGATCCCCGGGTATCAGGTCTTTTCAAACCAACATAATATAAAATATTTTTCTAGGGTCTAGTGCCTTGGTTCCCCTGTGACAATTCCCTCCTGAGCTTAAATAGTCGATCAATGGTTAAGGTTGATCAATCCATCGATTTGGCGGTCAAAATTCCTAAATGGTTACAAGGGATGACCCCCGACGATTGGCATTACAAGGAACGACTAAGATTCGTTCAATTCTGGGAACCAACGATTTCTATCCCTCGCAGGTTAATACAATACTATAAAAGAATCTGGCACTCAATTCCCAAGGTTTTCAAGTCTGTAAAACTCAATAGCATAATCTCTCTCTCTGACTAGAGATACAAATCCAATAAGATGAGAAGCAACATTCTTGTTTTAGGATATTAAGAGAGAATTTGTTTTAGATGTTGTATGAAGACTCCACCTGCTCACTCTTCACTATTAATGCATAATCATATAACTATAATGAGAATTTCAATCAAGAGACCTTTCATAGGTAAACATAATACATTTACAAGAATTAAACATCATTCATTCACTATATAGCATACTCAACTACTTATTTGTTACCAATTATAACCGGCTAATTGACTGTGGGTGCTCGCCTTTCCACCCAACCATAGGCTCATATGCATTCACTCTTATCACTTTGGCCAACCTCGTGCCAAGCCATGATACCATCAGGGAACCTCTCTATTTGGTTCTCAACAATTTGTGAAGGAAACTCTCCTTCACACCACTCTCGGTATGGATTTTCCCACACCCACCTAGCTCAAGCATCCACGAGGTTTGTCGGATACCTTCCTAGTATCAAGATCACAACCTTCTCAACTCAGGTCGAGTTTCTGGTATGTCCCACCCTAGACTCATAGATCTATTTATCTCTTCTCTCGTGTTATTCTTCCCACACGCATCCCTCTACTTTTTCCATTCATGCATCCCCTACACGTAACCCCTCGAGAAGGCTCTCGACATGTCCCCTTCCTTTTGTAAGAAAGAAATTGGGTCAATCTTATCTACAGAATTGATACATTGTTGTACCTATAGTTGACAGTTTCAGTTGTCCTACCCTGATCTCCCATACCTATATTTATTTGGGGAAGTTGGTTGTCCAAATACCATCCTTCCCCATTAACTGATTTTCCTTGAAATCAAGGGTGAGGAAAATAATTTGAATATCAAATATTATCAACAAGGAGGTTTGGGTCATATTTATCATGATGAACCCCTGTCTAAGTTTCCTCACTCTTTCCTCTAGTGGTATCATGGCCAATACTCAATGCTTCACCCCCACAGTCAGTTGTTGGCAATCTTAATTAAAATAATAATACATTTACATTTTTCACATGCCATGGCATGGAAATCATTAAATATGATTAATTACATACACTTAGGGGTTTAGGAAAGGGGTGTTACATTAGTATATGTTTGTTTTTAATTTGAAATGGTTCACTATTTTTTCCTTATTGATGTTTTGATGGAGATAGAAAATAAAATTCATCATCATGTCAAGGTCATCTCAAGAGAGATATTGAATTTGATAATTTCGGGTTTTGAAATTCTTACATTTTGAGGGTAAAAAATGTTCGGAAAATGAATTGATGGCTTTCCATGTTGTATAAATCATCAAGAGTTTCCTAAAAAAACACCCCAATCAAAGTGCATATGTGAAACTTTATTCCCAACAAGTTAATCATCATACCATCCACTTTGGCATCATGTGGAAGACACATAAACTCCTTGTGACTCACACTTGGTCGATGTATAAATGTATGGATTTCCAAGAAAATTTAAGAATAGTCATGAGAATCTAACAAAAACCCTAACACTAATGAAAAAGAGGAGATAAATATCTCACCAAAAATGGAGAAAGGAGTTTAACTACTATTGTAGAGAATTTTTGTTTCATAGCAAAGTAATTGCAAGAGGAGTAAGAGATATAACTAAGTGTATTGGAGGAAGAAGGGTGGCCCTATACAAGTTCATAGTAGGATATAATGTCCATCTTCTCCAAATGGAATTGAATTTATTTATAATTTGCATTCCAATATTAAAGATAATAAGAGCAAGACATAGTCCTTTATTTATGGATAGATTTTTTCTCTCATGGGATTTTAGGGTAAATCATGTGTTCATGGTGTTTATTGGTATGTTTATTTTTATAGTTTTGTTATTAAAAGGTTTCTTAGCTCAAAAAATGTGACTGATATGATTTTAGTATTATTAAAGATTAATCACAAGTAATTTTTTCTCAACAAAGTATAGTCTCATTGTATTTGAAGTAATATTTTCACATAAGGAGAAAAATAACATTAAGATATACTGTGATGACATGACCATAAAATATTGTGTTGATGTTTGTGGTAACATCAAACAAGTACTTCCACATTGGCATGTGTATAGTATGTGGAAGCCGTCAAAGAATATTCTAGGATTGAGTTTACTTTAATTAAAAGGAATTAATTAAAGTAAAATTGTATTTATTAGTGAATTGATTTATTTAAGGAACATGCATAGCATGCAGTATGTAATCTAAATCTTAAGTGACTGTGAGAATTAATATCAATCATAGATCACCTTGAATATTAGAAATAGATTGTAACTCATGATTATAAAAACAAGACTATGAGAAGAAGGAAGACACTTATGTTGAGGGAGTCAACACAGTCAGGACTCCTAACGAGAGGTCGAGGTAGAGAGACTCTTGGTGAGATGCCAAGAGCAAGGGACATTGGTGAGAGACCAAGGTGAGGATATTTGGTGAGATGTAAATATCATGAGACTCTTGGTGAGATACCAAGAGAAAGGAACCTTTAGTGAGATTCCAAGGTTGAAAATATTTGGTGAGATGCAAAGATTAGGATGTTTGGTGAGATGTCAAGATCAGAGATAGAAAAGAAGGACTTTTTCTAGTGTGAGGAGTGGAGGAGCAAAGGATTTTTTCTTACACTAGAGTGAGGACATCTCATGGGTTCGGTGAAAATATTTCATCCAAGTGTTGATGCAGAGAGGGTTGGATCATGAAGGATGGTGATTTAATCTCTTGGATAGATGGAGAAGGACTTCCATCTAGAGGTCATACAAGTCAAGGATGAGAGAAAGCAAAAGAATCCAAAGGTGGGTTTCATAGAAGAGAAGCCACAGGGAAGAGAAGATTCATACGAAGCTTTCCATATGGGATTTTTGTACATATCCGCAGATCACATTTTAGACATCCGTGGATACCCACGGGTCATAAAAGGGCAAGTCATAGATGTCTGCGGGTCATAGAAGGACAATTCATGGATTCCTCGGGAAACGTGTTGATACAATGTCGTACAACATCATAGGAGTTTCCAAGTTTGTCTGCCTTGTATAGTTCTCTTAGTGGGCCATTATCCATGTTACAGGAGCCCTAATTTGAACTTAATAAAAACATCATTGGACCAGTTTTCCCTCTGGGGTTTTTTCAAGGGTTTACCCAAAAATATTGGCGTTTATGTGTGCTTGATTTGGGTTCCTTGTTTATGCTTCTATTGCATGTTTAGTTTATTATTCAGTTGTTATTTTAGTAAATAAAGTGATTTTATTTTGAGCTAATTGTCAGATGTTGAGTTGAGTGGTAAAATATCAACATGTTATTAGTGCATATCAAGGGTTGAATACACTCAGGAACATTTTCAACATGGTATCAAAGCAAGGTTTCTCTGGGAGGAAACCAAGTGCACACGATATTGGAAGATCTAGGAGATATGAGTGACCAAGGGAGAGATAAGGTTCGGATCTATGGTTATAGGAGAAGATCTATGAGATCATGACTATCGAGGTGGGTGCTTGAAGGACTAAGCACAGATCCATTATATTTTGTATAAAATCAGTTATATTTGTAGGAGATCTTAGCAGATCTTTAAATTGGAAGACAAAAATCAAAGGACTAATTTCTTGGTATAGTACAATATAGAGGCAGTTTCAGTAGGCTGGTTTGTTGCACAATGGTAGGACGCCAGGAAATCAACAAGGATATCTCATATAGATGGATAAGTACTTCCATCTAGAGATATGAGTCACATGAGAACTCATAGATAGAGAAAAGAAGGAATTTTTCTCAAGGAGATCTCAGAAAGCGATGAAGACGAAATTTCACCTAGAGATCAAATCAGTCCATAGGAGAAGAGAAGTCGTAGGAGAAGCCATAATAACACCATGAGTAGTAGGAAAATATGGTAGTAAGGAAAGATCTTGGTAGTAGAGGAATTTCAGGTACAAGATTGTAAAACAGCAATAGAGGTTCTCAGTTATAACTGTTAGTTATTTCTCAGTGGACATAAGACACACACATAATGAGCGAGTAATATCTCATTGAGTGGATGGAGAAGGAATTTCATTCAAGTGTGTAAGGCAGGGTTCGAGGAAAGGAGAAAAGGGGAGGCAAGGGAGATAGTATTCAACCAACAATATTGAAGGATTGATCTTGAGGTTTGTAGGGCTTGGCTATCTTCTAATTTGTATTCCTAAGGAGAACCATTATCTTAGGATGGGATCCTATAAAGGGATCCAAGGGGATATTGAATCATGGATCGATGTTAGTGGAAGAGAACAGGGAATGGGTAGCTCTAAAGGTTGAGAAACTCATCGGAATCAACCTTTAGGTTCAGGTGGGAAGGAACAACCTTCCAAGTCTTTCAATAAGGAGTCATGGGATTATATGGACATGCATGATGCTTAGAAGAAGGAGACTTCTAGGAGCATGTTCAACGAAGTGAGTTTTCAGAGACAGGTTAGGCCATCATGGCATGGATATATTGTATGTCAGATGATCTGAAAATAGAAGGCTGACTTGTTATTCTATGCAAGCACCCTCTACCTCAATAAAATAAATCTTAATAGGACCTTGCTTCATGTGTTAAAATGTGCAAACTGGTTTATGTGTTTAGTTTATGCTTCTTCTTTGCAATGTGCATGTGTGAGGAATGTTCTTTTAAAATTTTAATCATGTGTTATAAATCAATACACAACAATATAAAGTGCATCAAATAACACATCAAAATCACAACAATACCAAGATGATAAAGGAGTTCACCCCTCTCTGGGCTACATCTCCTTGAGCCTCCTTCAATGAACTTGGCTCTTTGGGATTAGTTTGTCAAATGATCTTTACAAGATTCTTATCAACTCCAATGGATTTACAGATGGTACCATTGGATTCAGAATACATAAAAACCACAAAAATGACTGTTAAAACTCTGCAAATGGATCTTGTCTCATCCAGCAATGACCTCTTCTACATGTGGCCTCCAAGCTTCCCTGAGCTTMAATGGAGAAAAAATACCTGTAGAAGTCCTCCAATGGATCTGAAACCTATCCCAATGTGTTCAGAGCAYAATAAWCAGTCAARAATGACTATTCAGTCTCAGAAAATGGACATGGGCTCATCTGAGCAATGCCTCAAACAATGAGGGCTTTAAGGCTCCCTAGAGCTTCCTCRAGATTAAATGGTTAAAAAAATGTATAAGGAGTCTTCAAATGCYTGTGAAAACATCACCAATGGACTGAGAATGTCCAAAAACCCCTAGCTGGGCTTTTACAGCACCTGATTTGGTCAAAAACTCCAAAAGTTATGGCCTCTGCCATTTTYCCCCTTCAAGCTTCAGTCTCTGGTTCGCCATTTCGCACCTGTGGGTGAATGAACCCAGCCTCTGAGCATTTTCGGTGCCTAAACCCAGCACACACGCGCGTCCCGCAAAATGCGCCAATTTGTCGAACCGTTAACGAGATTAAGGCCCCCGAGGACTGAGGTGTTGGGTGCATGGGGGACCATATGGCCACGTCCCAGTGCATAAAAAGGCCCCGTTCTGTGGTTAATTGTGGGTGTGACATGTGGTGGGTGCGTGGTTTAAAAACCCAACAAAAGCCCGCGCACAAACAATACATGGTTTAAAAACCGTTGGTTTATCAAAACACAACATATATATATAATATATGTTATACACCCCCCGCGCGCGCCAAACAATTGGAATGTGGTCACATATCAATGCATATAACTAGGGTCTAAACCACCATACATTTCCCGCGCGAAAACGTGTGTGGCCAGGTCACATGGGGGCGGAGCATATAACCCCGGGCCTTTAAACAAAACTCCGCACCATTTTAAACATTTGCCAAGAGTCATATGGTAAAGCGCGAGACCGGGGGCTTAAAACACAATTTTAAAACCATAACTCCGTGCGCAGCCACCGGAAGGCAGGGTCCTGTGAATGGTACGTGTGACCGGGGGTTGGGGCTAAGCCCCAGCCCTAACCCCCGCCATTTGCAACCATATGCAAATTCAAATAGCTTTTAACACAAATACTTTTCAAACGCCAACACGTGGCCTAGCGGTTGGAGGATTATGTTAAACCGTTCACTGGAGGGGAGGTCCGGGGGTCAAACCCCGCGGCCTCCAAAAACTTTTAATACCAACCAAAATGCCAATTCCGGGGTGCCACGTGGCAGCCCTTGATTAGGCCATGTGGCACCCTACAATTCGCCCCAAAAATGCCACGTGTCCAAATATTACTCGTCCAGATGTCAACCAATCAGCGATTTCCACGTCAGCAGGGTCGCCACGTCAGCTGCCACAAATGTACCATCATGCCACGTCACTACCACGTGTGGGTCGTACGGACTGTACAAACAGGTACAGTCAGCATCATTTTTTTTACCTGTTTGGCTCGATGAACAGATCGTGATAACTTCTCCATACGGACTCCGTTTGCGAAAATAAATATACTGTCGGAATCAGGCGAACGAGACGGACACAATGGCACCATTTTCATCGCATTCCGAGCACTTTGAAAATTGAGCAAATTTTAGACCCCTGGTCCAGATTCTGATCATCAGAGGGATTAGCCAATCAGGTGGATTAGGCAAAATACATAGTATCATATTTGGTAGCAAATATAGAGCCAACTCTAGGTGGGAGAACTACATTTCTCCTTGAGAGGGAGTGTTGATGCTTTTGGTAGCATCAGATAGATACTTCCACATTGGAATGTGTCTAGCATGTGGAAGTCATCAAAGAATATTCTGGCCATGAGTTTACTTTAGTTAAAAGGAATTAATTAAAGTAAAATTGTATTTAATAGTGAATTGAGTTATTTAAGGAACATGCATAACATGCAACATGTAATCTAAATATTTTTTCAAATATTGTAACTGCAAAGTGTATTCTATTTATTATTGAGTTATCATTCATTAGATCAATTTCCTTTTGCGGATTGATCATGTCGGGCCTTGTACTTGACTAAATCACCTTTTGTGGATTGGTCAAGCCCTAATTGTCTTATGAAAATTAATAAGTCATCCCCCAGGCCTAATTAAAGTGGTTTTAACCACTAAGAAGACAAGTCGGCCCTACCCATTGAAGAGACACATTTCCAACGCCTGCCATCTTGTATAAATAAAGGAGGCTAGTGCCTCATTTGTTCACTCACTCATTCACTCAACAAGTGCACAAGTTTGGTAGCTGCAATTGGGAGAAGAAGGAAGAGAGAGGTGCATTTCTCAATGTTGGATATTCTCTAGTGTTTTGGTTTATTGTCTTGGCATTGTCTTGGTTATCTATATTAAAAACGTTTTGTTGGGTTTTCTCCCCCATGAGGGTTTCCCGGGATAAATGTTGTGTATCTTGTGATTTTGTTTCTCTCAGTGATCCTACCTATGCTATGGTTATCTAGTAAATTGAAGAGAAACCTAATAATAGCTAAAAACTTAAAATGGTATCATAGCTAAACTGAAGAGAGAATCTTTCACTAGATAAAGAAAAATGTCACTATTGTCGTACAAGAAAATATTGGAGAGGAAGTTTTTCCTAAAAACCATCTAGAAAAGTGTGTCCTACACTAGTGAATCTTTTGGCAGCTTGAGTGCACCTTTTAAATGGACAAAGCCTCTAGAAAGTCAAACCCTAGTTTTTTACTAGTACCAGAAGTATCAGAAAACCAGAAGAACCAAAAAACCAGAAGTACTAGAAAACTGGGAAACCAGAACCAGTACCAGAAGTACCAGTCCATATTTCTGCAGGTCAATTTTCAAGGGGAAAAACTTGAAATTTTTGAAATCTAACAGCTCTAGCAAACTCGCCCGAGCCTAGCACATCTAGTCCCTGGATCAGAATTTCAAAATTTGAAGTTTGAAAAATTAGGGTTTCCTCATAAAACCCTAAGTTGCAGTCACAGTTTCAGAATCAACTGTAGTATCAGTTACAATATCAGTTGAAGTATCAGCTGCAATACCAGTTGCAGTCACACTTGAAGTTTTTAAAGGGTTGGCAATTATTATCGCTTCTTTTGGATGGTTCCACTACCTACAAATACTATCTAAGGTATGTACTTACATATGTTTAAATTGTTAATCTTTAAAGGGTATTTGCAGGAGAAGGGATATGTTTCCATAGATCTAGAAGGATCTCAGATCCAACACATTCAAAGGGATAATGCACCCCAGGTTTGATTATTGTGATTTGCACCTATTTAGTATGGCATTATGAACATCGAGATTGTGTGTTGAAGTTATTATACTAACCATTGGTCAAAAATTAAAGTCAAGGTATTAGATTGATTAAAGTTGAGATTATAGAGTTTATACTCTAACTCGGATTTCTTTCAAGATAGCATATTGTGTTAAGTACAGAGGACAAGTTGAAGAAAACACTTGTCATCTCGAGTGAAGGATATTCAGAAGAAAAACAACAACACTCATTTTTAGGACAAAGACTTCAGGTTCTAGGTTAGATTGATTAAGTTGATAAGATTCAAACTTGCACATGTCAAGTTTGATAGCTACCTCATAATTGAGATAACATACTTGGTAGAATGTGAACATATTGAGATAAATTTTTATTGTGATCATTCACAAGATATAACTAACATCTCCTCCAGGAGAAACTTCTTGGTTTGTCTCCAGGTTACCAAGAAGGAATGAGTATTCACAACACTAGAAGAGTGTTGCTCTCATTATTGTATTCCTTACTTTTAACCCTTATTGTAGGTAGGTCACAAGTGATAGTTATAAAGGAGCTACTATGGTGATTGTTCTCACCTTGCTTTATTATTATTATAAAGAGTATTATTCTTTGTTGTTGTTTTTCTGGGAAGGTCACAGGTGCCCTAAGGGAGCTATAGTGAAGGTTGCAGAAGACAACAGATTAGATGGCATGAAGCAGACTATGTACATTCATGTACCAAAGAAGATGAAGAAGAACCTATTTTTGAGATCCATAGTATCTCATATGGATATTGACTGTAAGGAACAGAAGGCTCCAAATATGACCAAACATTAGAACATAACTCACAGAAGACTTGGTAAAAGGATAATGCAACCACCTTGAAGGGAAGCAGAACTCGTTTAAAGTCTGACTCAACTTTTCACATTTATACTTGGTATTCAACACCAAGTACACCCTGTAAGAGATGATGAATTCCTTATAGACTCGAAAGAAATCAAGAGTAAGCATGATCTCAGAAAGGATCAGTTGAAGAGATAACCTCCGGGACTAGGAAGATTGATGCCATGAGAATACTAGATTGTAGGAGATATGAAATCTCCTGGGTATATTCCATTGTTTTGGTGACAGAGAAGGAATCCAGTCAGAAAGACTAGGATATGGATTTTTCATGAGACTAGAAGGGAATTAAGTATTGACTTCCAATATTGATCTAACATATCAAGCATGTTGAGGATAAAAGATGTACAAAGCATGATGTGTGTCCATAAGATTATCCCAGCAAGAGGGAGAAGACTATGACAAGATACTTACTCCAATAAATTGAAGAAATAGTTCCAATATTCATGAAGACAACTAGAACAACCATGATAGTATGAGATTCATGGGGATCAATCCCTATATTTGAGAGTGAGTTATCTCAAAGTTCATGTTGGCGCAGTACATTAGTCGGTCCATGGAGACATGACTACACTAGTAGATAGAGTTACCTCCATGAAAGAAGAAGATCTACTTTCGGTGCCAATTATTGAGCCACTCTTAGGTTCAGATGAATTTTTTGTCGTGATAGAAGATTTACTCTCAGGCTTCAACAAACATAGTGAGAATGGAGCATTCATTCTAAGCTTCAGAGAAGCTGTAGGTATAGAGTCTCAGTTCCAGAAGAAACAATTGCAGAAAGAGGAGAGGACATACTCCCAGGCAGTGAGACACATAGTGCTTTGTAGAAATCACATAGAGATAGCACATGATTGTGTAGATTGAGTTGAGGTTGAGAAAGTGTACTAGGTTGGAACAATGTGATGTGAAAATTTAGTTTCAAAGTACAAGACTCATGTCTGCAAGATGAAGCAAGCTCCTAGAGCTTGGTATGGAAGAATTGACAGTTTCCTAACGAACTTGGGCTTTACCAAGAGTAAAGATAAATTCTAACCTTTGCTTCGAGGTTATGAATGATGAGTCAGTTATATTGTTATTGTATGTGGATGACTTATTCTAAACCAGAGAATAAAATCTCATCACATATTGTAAGAAGAAGCTCACTCCAGAATTTGAGATGAAATACCTAGGCCTGATGCACTATTTCTTTGGTCTTGAAGTTTGGTAGAACCCAGAGAAGATCTTCCTTAACCAAGGGAAGTATACAATTGAAATAATATGTTGGAATGTAAACCCATGAACACACCAATGGAAACAAAGTTGAAGCTCCCGGTAGATACTTCGTCAGAATTGGTCGATGCTACACTGTACAGATTGATCAGTGGTTCGTTGATGATTATGAAAAATACTAGGCCGAATATATGTTTTGTTGTGAACACCCTTGAGTCAGTGTCTAGTAGAGCCTAGACATGTTCATCTTGTAGCTGCAAAACATGTGATGAGATACCTTATGGGTACATTGGAATATGGTCTCTCTTAAAATGGAGATCATGACTTTAGATTGATTGGTTATATTGATTTAGATTGGGATGGAAGTGTTTTTGACAGAAAGAGCACTTCAAGATGTTGTTTCAATCTAGGTTCAACCATGAATTCATGGAAGAGAAAGAACCAATCCAGTATTTCTCTCAACACGACAGAAGTAGAATACATTGCAGCATGTTCTGCTAGTTGTGAAGCCATATGGCTTTGGATGTTGTTGACAGATCTATTTGATCTGGAGATGGAAGCCACCATGATTCTATGTGATAACCAGAGTTGTATAAAGTGTTGGAAATACTAAGACAACTGAGAGGGGGGGTGAATCGGTTGTCACTGTGCTTAAACAATTTTATGCCTATTAAAATGTTATTAACCTTCTTCAAATGATCATCAAGATTATGTAAGTCATGAACAACAGAAATAATAAACATCAATCACACACATGATATACACAGAGACAAATATTCATGAGGAAACCCATAAAGGGAGAAAACCTCTTGTTCTTGGAATGATAGGCAATCTTTTATGTTCTATACATTATCATTCTTATGAGATCCAACTCCTTTTGAGGCTACCACCTCTGTTTTAGAAGATGCAACTTGCTGAAAGCACCAAATCTCTAGTTTCTCTAGAACCCACTAGAAGGAAGCACCAACTCCCTGATTGTTCCATCACCAACTGGATGGAAGAATTAACTTCCAATAACACAGGAAACAACTTGTATAATAGAGAACAATAGTTCTCCCTTGCACCACCCTACACCCTGGTTTTTCTAGCTACAACCAGATGGAAGCTACAACTCCCTGTGTTCAAGAACCCACTTGAAACTCTGAGGACAATAGTCCTCCCTAGCACCTCCCTACCACCCTGAAATATAAATCTTTTCTTTCTGCAATTTATTATAGTGATACAGTATTTATCAATGGCTTACCAGTATCATCATTGTTCTATTACAGTTCTCTACTCTGCCTGAATCTATGTCTTATTGTTGCTTGCATCTCCTTGTGCACCCCTGTTCATCTTCTCTTCTAGATTTTATACTCTATGTTGCCTCTTCATTCTATTTTTTTGTGTCTTTGATCTTCCCATCAGATCATCCATGACCTTACTTCCTGCTCACATGCATAACCTCATAAAATCACACTATACTCTTTGTTATGCATGTATTTTGCACATCGAGTCCTCTTCCTGATCATCATTCGAGCTCTTCATCTTCCCTGACAGTTATCCTGAATCTGTTCATCATCAGTGGTCATTATCCTGAGATTCTCTGTCTTCTCTGGCAGTTACAATCTTCGACACTTTTCCATCTATCAATTGTCTCTATGATGAGTCTTCATTCCACTGGCAGTTACCTCGAGACTCTTCAGCTCCTCTGGCGATCACCCTGAAGCTCTTTGAATTCTCTGGAAAATACAATCACTCCGTTCTGTCAGTTACATAGAGTCATTTTGGCTTCTTTGGCTTCTAAGCCCCTTCCTTCTCATGACCATCGATGGTGACCAAACACCTATTCAAAAGGCGCTTCCTGATCTTCCAAACTTTGAAGTGGAGCTTAGCAACGTGCTAGCTCCTCCCTCGATATGACCTTGGGCGATGAACTCATGTGACTACGACAATGCGAGGGTGCCCAAAGTTGGTGTAGAACAAACTTCTTTTTTCCCCACAATTTATCTCGAGCCTCCACGTTTCCTTTCTCCAAAACCATGGTTTCGATTGCATCCCACCTTCAACTTTTTAAAGTTCATGCATCTTCAATCCCTGTAATGCAATGGGACCATTGATCTTACGATATTGACGGTGCTCCTGAGTGGACGGATCAGATTGGACGGTTTATTTCACAGAAACAAATCAATGGTCATACTGTCGGAACTTCACCCTTTGGAACTTTGGGATTTCAACTTTTCAACTTACACTATCCTTCCACTATACTATGATCAACGGTTGAGAATACACCCGAATTGATCTTTCAGATCAGACGACTCATGTCCTTGCTGAGGTGGTCTGTTGATGTGGGTGATACGTGTAGGCAGTGTAGTGGAGTGTGGAGGCAGAGCATGGTATTGGAGTGTGACGTGTAGCAAGTAGTCAAGTGTGACGTCAGAGCGCAGAGGTGGTATGTATGAGTGGTTTGCTGGTTTAATCGAAGGTATGATTAGGAAGTAAGTGGTAATGAGCGAGGGGGGTCCGAGTTAACAGGAAGATGACATGTATGAAGGTCTCACACGGAAAATACCACTAATGGCACTAGTGTTATCACAATGAAGTGGAATCGGATCAGTATAAGTTACCTTCAAATATGCAAGAGTTTGTATCATCCATAAGATCTGAGTGCAGCGAGTAGAAACACCAATGTACTCTGCCTCTGTAGTTGATAATGAAATAGATACCTTCTTCTTACTAAGCCATGCTACTAATGAATCACCTAAGAAGAATGCACCTCCATTGGTGCTCTTTCTCTCATCCAAACAGTTTGCCCAATCAACATTTGAATATGCAGTTAATTGTAAATTCTGATTTCTAGGATACCAAAGACCATAAGTCATTGTACCCTTCAAATATTTGAATATCCTCTTGACAGTTGCTAAATGACTTTATTTAGGAGCATATTGATAACGACCTAGAATTCCAACAACTTGCATTATATCAGGACGAGATGTTGTGATGTACATAAGACTGCCTATCATTGATCGATATGTTATTTGATCAACATCAGGTGAAATATCATCTTTACTGAGCTTGCAACCAACCACCATAGGTGTACTAACAGGAGAGGAATCTTCCATATGAAACCTCTTTAACATCTCTTTCAAATATTGTTCTTGAGAGATAAATATCCTTGCAGAACTCTGATTGATTCGTAAACCAAGAAAATATGAAAATTCTCCTATCATGGACATCTCAAACTTAGTTTGCATTGAATTAGCAAACCACTGAACTGAAGGGTCATTAGTGCATCCAAAAATAATTCCATATACATAAAACAAAACAAATAATAAATCATCACCTTTAGAGTTTATGTATAGATTACTGTCAACAATACCTTTCTTGAACCCTTCGTTCTATAGAAATTTGTCCAGTCTTTGATACCAAGCTCGTGGTGCCTGTTTCAGTCCATATAATGCCTTTTTCAACTTACAGACATAGTCAGGATTATCTGCCAGTGAAAATCCTTTAGGTTTCTCCACATATACATCTTCTTCTAGATCTCCATTAAGAAATGTTGACTTAACATCCATTTGATATACTTTAAAGTTCTTATGAAATGCATAGGCAAGAAACATTCTGATGGCTTCCAATCTTGCAACTGGTGCAAAGGTTTCATCAAACTATGCCAAGACTTGATTTTTGGAGATGAATCATATAGTATGACCACTGCAACAAATGCCCATCATAATACTACTACTTCAACATTAATTATTATGCAAGCATATAGTCCTTTGACCACAAGCATTATCTATATATTCAAAGATTAAGCATCATCATAACAAGAACCATCATCTTAACCTAACAATGCAACATTTATGCAATCGAATTATTGTCATCCACATCACAAAGAATGAATAGTAGTATTTAAGACATCACCATACAATGTAAAAGACAACCAAATTTTAAAGGGGGTCTCATTCCATTGATTTCCAAATTAACCCAATACATCATTACATTATGATTCTTCAATCATGGGACTGTAAAAGGAACATAGTTAAGAACTCAGATAGCAACATTATAATCAACATATGATTAATATACATGAAAAAAATTAGAGGACCGATAAGGAAAATCAACTCCCTTAAAATAAAGCCTTCACATATACTCATGTGCCCAAGGGTGGGAAGGTACATTCAAACTCAAGAAACTATTAGCATGCTTTCATTTCTTTATTTATGAATTGGTTGATATCTTCTTTTATTTAGGCCAAGTGTCTTCACTCTTTCACTAGTCAACTCCTTGATCACTTGGAATCCTGCCTACTATTTTGGTTCTTGACTCACTCTATGATTGATATTCTTTAATGTTGCTAAGAGTCTTCAATTTAGGTTGCTTGACTCATCATTAGAGTAAATTTGGGGTCTAAAAAAAGTCTCATAAAAAAAAAACTAGTTAATGAGTTGGAATTTAAAAACCAATAAAATTTCAAGAAATTGGGTTAATGATAATTATTGAGTTGGATATAGAAATGTCAAAGATGATTATTGTCATATTTATATTTTCCAATATTTAACAACATATAATCCTCACCTTAATTAGATCTTGATAAGATCATATCAAAATATGATAAACATGTCAAATATGAAATATTTATATTATCATTACTTTCAATCCTTAAAAAAAATCAAATTAATTAAAATCATAACGAGCTCACCTTAAAATACCATAAACATTTTAAATAATTAATTATTCTAAAAATAAAAAATATTTAATAACAAACTATATATACCATTCCCCATTCTCATATATTTCCTTACACTTATTATAATTTGAACATTCATTCTTCAACCATACCCTAACAATTCTTATATATATATATAATTTTAAGGTCATGGTCAAGCTAGATACCAAATTGGTGTATGAGACCCCCTTGTTTGTGGGATAAAGGATATGATGATGATGATGGTTAATGTCCACTAAAACCAAAATTGGTATATTGGACCTTAAGAAAGGTAAGAGATTACTCATATTTCGTTATAATGTTATTTCGATGTTCAAAAAACATTAGGAAAAATGTTCCAAGATCACTATAGTTTTGATGACTTAGAAGATTAGGAAGATCAATATTATGACATATATTTTGAAAATGATATATATATATATATATATATATATATATATATATGAAATAAGGGAGAAAGATGGGCTCTGCGGAAACCCTAGCCAGGTAGCCATAGAAACTCTTAGTGAAAAACAATGGTCTACGGTGTGAATCAGAACAAATCTCGTTGTTAAAATTTAGACTAGTAGGGGACGGTGACAACTGGACAATAATTTTTTATGGCAAAGGAAAAGGAATTCGTAGATTACTCCCTAGACCTGCTGGAAGGGCAGGAGATTTGGGCGGAGCCAGCTATCATCCAGATGGACCTTACCATAGGATTGTTCCACGTAGAGTATGGGGCCAGGGATCATATGGAGATAGGTGGGATTTCCTCCTTTGGAGTTTTTCCCAGGACTAGCTCATACCTAGACAATCGATGCTTATTTACTTACTTTACTCCTTTGGGGGTGGGCTCAGCGACTGGTTTGGTACCAGGGCTCGTATCGTCGGGTGCCTCACTTACTGGAAACCCATGGAGTCATTCTAGAGAATGGCATATTTTTTTATCTTCTTCGGCTTGGGCGATAGATCCATTGCTTGCAGAGACAACGGCAAGGGAGGGGATCTTGCTCCCAGATATGGGAGGCTTTGGCTCTCCGTCCGATCATGATCCTCACTATGGAAGATTTAGTAGGGATGATAGTCCCAGAAGGAGCTGGTCACTGCAAGGGATTTCATATTTTCTTTCTCCAATACAGAATTCTTTCTCTCCCTCACCAGGCGAGGGTTACTCGCTAGATTCGTGGGGTTTTATTGCTTCCTTGTTGGCACCAACGAACCAAATTGAAAGTGGAGAGGCTAGTGAGGGAGTAGAGAAATCCTCTGAAGATAGGGATATGGGGGGTCATCCCCAGTGGGTAGTGAAAACGTTTTTATGCTAAAAAATTCTAATCCTTGATGAAGAAAGAATAAGTGCACCAAGTCGAAAGGGAAGGAAATCAAGCTCGTGTTGGGGATTGAATCAAAGTGAAATAGGTAGTGGAAATGGTCGACATTGTTGTGGTTGGGAGGGTGTCTCTTTGGCATCAAAAACTTAAGAGAATGGGTTGATAAGACTTGGTCAAAAGCCTTTGATCATCTCCCTTCGGTGCGACTGTTGGCGTGAGGCTGGTTTCTCTTCAAATTTCGAAAAGCTGAAGAGGCGGAGTGGGATCTAAAAAGTATATAGAGTATAGAATCCACTCCAGTTCTTCTTAAAAAATGGATCCCTCTCTTCGATATAAGCAAGGAAAGAATTGGTTTGGCTCCAATATGGGTGTGTCTCCCTAGATTTCCAATTGAGTTCTGGAACAAAGAAAGTTTTAAGGATTTAGGGAATGCCATGGGGATATTTCTAGATGCAGACATGTCCTTTCAAACAATGAGAGAGTTGAAAGTCGCTCGAATCTTGGTCTCTTTGGATGTTGGATAGGGCCAGGGGGAGGAGATGGAACTAGTGATTGAGAATAGGAACTATGTACATAAATTGTATTATGAAGGAATTCCTTTTCGATGCCGGATATGCCATCAATACGACCACATTGAAATAAAGTGCCATTTTCCCTTCCATGGATAGTCTGGAGGATCTCGTTCATCGTTGACAAAGAAGCAATCAATGCCTCATGAGGAGGTAGAACTCTTGCCACCCATTGGAAAATAGGGTAGGGCGAAGGCACTAAGATTTTCGATAATGGAGCATGTCGCCAAAGTAGTAGGAGAAGGGCATGCCCTCCATCTCTTAGTACAAGCACCTCGAGACTTGGTAATTGATGCCAAGCATGCACCTTTGGATAATGAACTCGCCTTGGATATGCATCGGGGGCTTGTTCTCCAGAGGGATTTCTATTCCTCCTCACACGATTAATTTTCTAATAAATTCTCTGTCTCTGTTGGGAAGGGACTGGTCAGGCCCTTTAAAAAATATCTCCTTTCCCACTGGGGTTTTTGGCTCGTCAAAATTTTCTATTCCAAGACCAACCCTAGCTCAGTGTTCTTTTGTTCAAGATAAGTCTTGTGCTTCCCCCACAACAATAACAATAGAAGTTGAGTCCTCGTTGGATTCAAAGGAGAAAATTGTTGTTTATCAACTCATGAATAGAACTATTCCTGCCTTTGCAACTATGAGTAAAGGGGTAGAGGGACTAGGCCAAAACCCAGTGCCTCCTACAGGAGGTAAAGGTTGTGGGAGTAAATCACATCTATCGAAAGCCCATAAAAGGTCTCTCACGGACATGGAAGCCGAAAAAAAACTATTCATGATTGGGGCACTTAAAGCATCGCCAACCTTAGAAGGGGTTCCATTATGAAACTGCTCTCCTTTAACTGCAGTGGTGTGGCAAGCCCGTCTAAACAATCGTCCTTGAAAAGGTTAGTAGAGTCCAACCAGCTTGATATTATTTTCTTCAAGAAACACTAGGGGAACGAATAGTGATTGCAAATTTACTAGAATCCCTTTTTAAGAACTGGGGTTTTATAGGTGTCGATGCTAGGGGTCAATTTGGGGGTCTGGAAATTGGATGGAATACCCGAAATGTCAAAGTGCTTTTTTTTTTTGGGTTTGAATATGGTTTAGGGGTGGAAATTTGCTCGGAATATTTGGGGATGGTGCTCTTGGTGACAATTTTTTATGGGACATACCTAGACCAAGCCCCCGTTTGGGATTCTCTTCTCAAGAAATATTTTATGAATTGTGAAGCTCTCATTTTAGGCGGGGACCTCAAATTATCTATGGGAGATGCATATGTATGGGGCCCTAAGGAAAGAATCAACCCCTTATTTGACTACTTCATACACTTTTTAGGATAGAAGGGTTTGATAGATGTAGCTTTGGTCAAACTAAACCCTACCTGGAGGAATAAGAGAGTAGGGGAGGATAGGATTACAAAAGGAATCGTCTGGTTCCTAGTATCAGACAAACTACTGGAGAACCCTCTTCAAATGAGACAATGGGTAGGAAATGGAAGTGAATTTGATCACTCTCCTATCTTCCTGAAGGTTGCAGGAAGGATGAGAAAACCGACAGACCCATTCAAGTTGAAATTGTCCTGGCTCAAGGAGGAAAGTTTTCACTCTCTGGTAAAGGAACACTGGGTTCCTTATGATCACTAGTTAGGGGTCTCTACTAATGTCCAGTTTGCAGAGAACATAAAGAGAGTAAAAAGGGAAATAGAATGGGCACATAACAAGAGACAAAGGGATGATCAAGATCTTAAAGACATAGAATCATACCTCCAATCTATCTATTGACTCTGAAGTGGTGGGGGGGGGGTTATGCTACCCTTGAAACAAAATATTCTATAATGAACTTGGAAAATAAGCGAAGGTAACTCTTGGATGACAAAGAAGAAATATGGCATCCAAAAAGTTGTGCTCTCTATCTAGAATGTGGGGACGAAAACAAAAACTTTTCCAGGCATATGCGAAGGGAAGGAACCATTCAAATACCATTTTGATTCTAAATGATCATATAGGAAGAGTTTTCTCCTCCTTTGATGCTCTAGCTCAACTAGGGAAGAGACACTTTTAAAATATTTTTAAGGAATATGAGCAAGTTACAATTGTAGATATAGTCAGGATGGATATTTTATTCCCTATTTTTGTGAATGAAGAAGACAACAAATCCCTTATGAAAGATGTCTCTGAAGAATATCTCAAGGAGGTACTGCATAGATTTCAAAAGGACAAAAGCCCAGGGCTTGATGGATGGTCTGTTGAGTTCTTATTAGGCCTCTGAGATAATAGGAATGGATATATTGAAGGTGGTGGAGGAATCTCGCTCAGAAGGGTACATGCATGCACTCCTCAATTCCACTTTCATAGCCCTCATTCCTAAGATTGACTTTCCCCATTCTTTAGAAGACTTCAGAACAATCTCTTTGTGCAACTGTATTTACAAGATGGTGGAAAAAGTAATTTCTAGAAGAATAAAGAATATTATCTCTGCTTCGATATCCATAGAACAATTTGGCTTCCTAGAGGGAAGACAAATTCATGAAACCATTGGAGTGGAACAAGAAGGAATTCACAGTATCAAAACCAACAAAGCCAAGGGAGCAGTTCTGATAGTTTTTTCAAAGGCATATGATAGGGTAAGCTGGTTATATATTAGGCTTATATTAACTCATTTAGGGTTTGAAGTGTTGAAAATTTGGTATGCTCTTTTAACCATAGACAATGCCACATCATTGTCACCCAACCATAGGCACAAGGCCACCCCGAGCATCCTAACCTTTACTTAGAATAATTTCGGAAAACCTACTCCAGAACCAATAGATAAACCCTAGCTACTAATTGCAGCAAAAACTCAAGACAAGTAGAGCACTCCTTCTCTAAGGGTGGCGCACAAGAGAGAGAGTCTCCATAGAACAAGTACCATACACAATTACAATATTTGCAGATGCACTACTCTCTCAGACTTGCACCATACTTAGTAAGAATATCACCAAGAGTATCACCAAGGATATCACCAAGAGTTTCACCAAGAACCACCAAGAGAATCACCAAGAGAAACACCAAGAAAAATCACCAAGAGAGAGACCAAAACCAAAGAGATGACCATGCACCCTTATTCCTCCTTGCAGCTGCAAATGAAACTCTCCACAAGAATTGTGCACTGACTGACTATCCAAATGAGCTAAAACATCCTCCATTTATATTAAACTATCCAGTGAATTTTCTGGCTGGGTCGACCTAACTTTTTGGTAATCATATTTTTTGTTTATCTTTTTCTTGTGGAGCCAACTTGTATTTATGGAAGATAATAATCTAATATTATTATTCTACTTTACCGACTTGTCTTCTAGGGTTTCCACACATATGCTTAATGGTTCACTTGCTTCCAGAATATTCTATTTTGAGTCAAAGGTTACACGTGGAGGTTAATACCTCCCGTAGCTACCAAAACATCAACACTCTCTCTTAGCTAGAGAGGTATTAACTAAGATGTTCTTCATGTAGTGGTCTCAAATACATCCATCCATCTCACATGTCATGGGAAAGACACATGGTTTTTGATCCGGATTTTATGAGCATAACGAAATGACTACAGATTATTAACATCTGCTTAACACAAAATAACAGAGATATAGTAAAACTGGTTTTCTATTCAATAACGAAATAAGTTGAAACTGTAAAATGCAGTGGAAACAAGCTTGCTAGAATGGTGGCGGCTTATCTCTGAGAAGAGATGTGACAGTTGTGCTCATTCAAAAGGAGATGATTACAATGAGGCTCTAAAGTCCTTCTTACAATAAGAAGGAATGCCAAAAACCCTAGACATCCAAAAGCCTAACCCTAGGAGATGAAGTGCCAAAAGTCATGTGGGCCCCGTTTGGGTAAGTTAGTACATCAACTTCCCGGGGTCGTAACTTTTGCATACGATCTCCGTTTTAGGCGTATGATAGCTCGTTGGAAATATATCGTCGAGGAGATTCATTTTAGACAAAATATCAATGGAACTAACATGTTGAAAACCTGTTTTCCCAAAAAACATCGTTTAGGGCCTCAAAACAGCTCCAGAAGTGAAAACTACTAAAAATAGTAAATTACCAAAATTGCCATAAAATTGTTTTGAGCCAGTTGGAAAAGGTGGGTGGCCATCGATATCCACCTAGATCAATCCTCTCTCCTTAGTAAGAAATGGTCTCCATTGCGTTGAGGTCCCCCATCAGATGAGGAAATTTTTGTTGAATTTGGCCCCGGGTGAGCCACTTGCCTTGGTGCAGGAGCTGCCCTGCTTTGATGACTCGATAAAGATGGATCCTTTGCTGTGAAGTGCCCTTGATTTGTGTGTCCACAATATGATCATTGAATTATTTTTTTATGCAATTGGGGTTGATCTCTGTTGGTGTCAGCTATTCTTCTACTTCTGAGGTGTCTAATAATGGTGGGAAACAAGGGCGAAGGAGATCCATGTTGAACACTGGGTTCAAGCCAAGGAAAGGAGGAATGTTGAGCTCAAAAGAATTATCCCACGCAACCTTGGTGATGGTGTAAGACCCATAATAGAATGGGAAAAGCTTCCGATGGGGTCCTATAAGGCGTTCTTTCTGCAAGTGCAACCAAACTTTGTCACCCACCTGAAACTTATGTGGCACCCGATGTTGATCATGGCATTGTTTGTACTTCTCATTGGACTTATGTAGGATATCCTGAACCTATTGGCGGATGTGTTGGATCCGCTCAATGAACCGGGTGGCTTTGTTAGCTTCAGTTGGAGCAGGAGATGATTTGGTTGAGGTGACCGCAAGGGGAAGTGCAACATCTATGGGACCCAATGGTTGGAATCCCAACCCCACCTGAAAGGGGATGTGGCTGGTTGAGCTATGTAGGGATCAGTTGTAGCTATGCTAGACATAGGGAAGACTCTCATCCAATGTGTGAGGGTTCTATGAATTATACATGTGAAGGATATGCACAATCATTCGATTTATGACCTCGGTTTGGTCATATGTTTGGGGTTGGAAGGCCGTGGATTTGGTGAGCTTGGTGTCCAACAGTGACCAAAGGCTTGACCAGAATGTGCTGAGAAATCGACTGTCCCGATATGAGACAATGGTTTGTGGGATTCCAAAATATACCCAAAATCGTTCAAAAACGCGATTGGTAGTGGCCTCTGCTATGATGCTCTTCTTGCATGCAACCATAATCGCCATCTTAGAAAAGTGATCAACCACCACAAAAACAGAGTCACTTCCCCACTTGGTGGATGGGAGGCCCAACATGTAGTTCATTGAGATGGATTCCCATGGCCTGTCAGGAGTAGGAAGATGGGTGTACAAGCCCTGTTTCTTAGTGGTCGGTTTGGCAATAGCGCAGGCAGTGCAGGACCTGATATACTTGCTGACCTCCTGTCGAAGTTTTGGCTAGTAGAAATGTTTCTATGGCATTGCCATTGTATTTTCAACACCAAAGTGTCCTACCACCCAACTGTAGTGGGCTTCCCAGATCATCTTTTCTCGCTCGCTTGATGGAACACAGATATGGCCCAAATGACACATCAACCCATCCTGAAGATAGAAATTATCGACAACTACGTTTGCACCCAACATTTGGTAGGTGGTGGTGAATTCCGGGTCTATCTAATAGAGTTGGGGCCATCCAGAGGTCTCATGGCCGCAAGAGTCTAGCACCGTGGTGAGTGTTGCGATTGGCAGTCTGCTGAGGAAATCAACGATGTGATTGGTGCTTCCTGTTTTTTACTTGATGTTGAGGTGGAATTGCTGCAAGTATGTGGACCAATTTTGATGGCGGTCATTATGCAATTTTCCTTGTGTCTGCATGAACTGCAATGGCTTATGATCAATGTGGATGATTGTCTCCTTCCAAAGAATGTAATGTCTCCACTGGAGGAAGGCTTGCACAATGGAGTACATTTATTTGTCGTAAGTAGGGTACTTACAGACAACATCTAATAGTGTCTCACTATGATAGGCCATGGGGTGGTCGTGTTGAGTGAGAACGACGCCCACAACATAGTCTAAAGCATCTATCTCGATCTCAAAGGGCTACTGTAGGTCTGGTAGTGAAAGTACTATGCTGATCACAAGCACTGCTTCAAATCATCGAATGCTCGTTGTTGGGACCGACCCCATGCAAATTTCTCCTTACCACCACCCCTGGTTATTTGGATGAGGGCCCATGCAATGTGGGAGAATCCCAACACGAACCTGCGGTGGAAATTGGCAAGGCCCAAGAAGCTCCAAAGCTCAGTGAATGTGGTTGGGGTTGGCCAGTCACAGATGACTTGGATCTTGGCTGGATCCATATGTACGCTATACTGATCAATGATGTAGCCCAAGTAATGGACCATGTCCATGCCAAAGGAGAATTTTTCCAAGTTGGCGTATAGCTTGTGCTGCCACAGGGTGTGAAAAACCTGTTGAATATGCTACAAGTGTTTGGCCCAAGTATTGCTGTAAATGAGAATGTCATCTAGATACATCGCTACAAAAGTATTGGTGCATGGTCGTAGGATATCGTCCATCATCCTCATGAAAGTGGCTGGAGCATTTGTCAAACCAAAGGGCATGACCAACCATTCAAAAAGACCTTCCTTTGACTTGAAGACAGTCTTCCATACATTTGTTTGTTCTATCGGAACCTGGTGGTAGCCAGACTTCAGATCAATCTTACTAAAGTATTTGGCCCCCATGAGTTGATCAAGGAGGTCGTCGATTCAGGGAATTGGGTACTGGTTTCTGACTGTGATTTTATTCAAAGCCCGATAATCAATGCAAAGTCGCTAGGTTCCATCTTTCTTCTGTACCAGCACGATTGGGCTCCCGCAAGGTGATGAGATGGGCTGGATGTGCCCCTTGTGGAGCAGTTCTTATAACTACTGCTTGATCTCATCATTCTCTAACAGAGAGTGGTGATAGACTGACCCATTGGGAAGTGATGCGCCAGGGGTTAGATCGATGGGGTGCTTGACCTGGCAGTGCAGAGGTACCCCGGTAGGTGAGGAGAAGATATCTGAGTATTCTTCCACGACCTTATCTACTTGCTTCTACTGCGTGGAGAGGTCGGTCGTATAGACCCTGGATGTGGCCGTGATCTTTCACTTATTCTGAGAGCAAATCAAGAAGAAGACAAACTTCCCTATCTAAGAGATGACCTTCCTGCATTGCTTAGTAGAGATCAAGGAAATATCACTAGGTGGGACTGCCTCGGGTATCTTGTACAATTTTCTATTCAAAGTAATAATAACACTACAAGGCCTAGACTCATATACAACATGACATTTCCATAAATAAGGTTGGCCCAAAATAACATCACAAACTTCGAGAGGAGAAAAATCACACAATACCTCGTCTTTGAAGGGCTTGATGTCATACAATAGTCGACACTGTTGGCTGACGCGGAGATCACTTCCTTGGAAGAGCCATCCAATGGTGTAGGGTTGTGGGTGCGGTGTTGTTGGAAGGGCTAGCCACTTGATGACCTCTGTTGAGATGAGGTTCTTCTGGCTACCACTATCAATGATGAAGTGCAGATGGGTTCCTTTTACCCACATTTGTGAATGGAAGAGGTTCTCTCCTTCTTCTGGCTTGTCTAGTTCACCAGGTTGGATCTTGGTGGTAGAAACGGTGGCAATAGGTTCCACGTCAATGATTCATCTTCCCCTTTCTGGTTCTATCTCAGAGTCAGAATCCGCATCTGATTCAGAGGCTTTCACTTCGACCACCAACGACTGCTTTGAGCGACAACAACAGTGTTATGCGAAGGGCTCTTATTGAAGTCACACCACTTCCCGGTATCTTTCTTTATGAAATATGGAACTACTTGGTCTTGATACTGTCCATATTTTCTCTTTCCTTTGTTCTGTGGGTTGGGGCCACTCTTTCCCAGCTTTTGTTGTGAGGGGTTCCCAAGCCCAAATTTCCACGTCTTTTGTTTGAGCCTCTGCTCAATTTCGACGACATATCGGTAGGCCGTGCCCAAGGATGAGATGTCCAGAAATTCCATTTAGGTATGGATGTATCTATGCAGAGCACTGTGATATTTGAGCACCATATGTCACTCTAAATCTTTGATACCCAGCTTGGTGTTCAAGGTGTGGAAGATATTTGTGAAATCTGGCACTGCTTGGTCTCTTTCTTGCCACAATGTGGTCCATTTGGTATACAAGTCGTCATAACTTCCGACAGGGTAGTATTGTTCCTTAATAGCATCCTTGAAGGATTCCCAGGTGGTCATGACTATAAATAATGAGGGTTTCTCTGTTTCCTTTTTCTCATAGAAAATTTCCCACCAATCTTAAAAATGGGGAATGGCTTTGAGGAGCGCAAAAATAATCTTTTCTCTATTCGAAAAGTTATGGACATAAAAATACCCTTCTAGTAGATTCAACCGCTTGTCTACAACATCTGTGTCTATCTAAACTTCAAATATAGGAATACCAAATTTTATTTGTACCTTGAAGGGGGAGGCACCTCCGCTCGAATAAGATGCGTCGCTTGTTGGTAGTCGCTGAAGGATTTGTGCGAAACTATCCATCATCTTGTTCCTTTGTTGTGTGAGGGATTCTTCAATCAACAGTTTGAAAGGATCTCCTATCCAATCATCTTTCCTTTCTCCTACCATGAGAGGTCTCTTGGGCGTACGAGAGATTTTCTCCTCAAGAGAAACAAGCTCGAGACCCGACTCTTTGTACTCCGACCTCATTGGGGACATGCATTAAGACGACAAGGAGCATACTGCTCTAATACCATTGATCCAAATTTTATGAGTAGAATGAAATGACTACAGATTATTAATAGGTTCTTAACACAAAACAATAGAGATATAGTAAAAATAGTTTTCTATTCAATAATGAAATAAGCTAAAACTGTAAAATGCAGCGGAAACAAGCTTGTTGGAATGGTGGCGGCTTATCTCTGAGAAGAGATGTGACGATTGCGATCATTCACAAGAAGATGATTACAATGAGGCTCTAAAGTTCTTTTTACAATAAGAAGGAATGCCAAAATCCCTAGACATCCAAAAACCTAACCCTAGGAGATGAAGCGCCAAAAGTCATGTGGGCCCCGTTTGGGTAAGTTAGTACATTAACTTCCCGGGGTCGTAACTTTTGGATATGATCTCCGTTTTAGGTGTATGATAGCCCGTTGGAAAGGTATCATCGAGGAGATTCATTTTAGGTGCAACATCGAAGGAAATTTAATATTGAAACCCTGTTTTCCCAAAAAAACATCATTTAGGGCCTCAAAATGGCTCCGAAAGTGAAAACTGCTAAAAATAGTAAATTACCAAAATTGTCAGAAAACTATTTTGAGCCAATTGGAAAAGGTAGGTGGCCACCGATATCCACCTGGATTAGTATTGTAGACCAATGTATAGGTAGAATCACCACATCCACAAAGGATATCCATAGTGCAACACGACTTCACGCCATGCATTCAAGGTCCGTGGGTAGCTCTCAATAGCTAAAACATGTCCCCAGGACATCCACTATCCTGCAATGCATGTGTACCTGATCATGTGCACCCTCAATCTCAGTGCCAACCCTTTTTCATTATGGATGATATTTTCCATTTTTTATGAGTGCTAGCCCTTTTTCATGCCGGAGGAGACCCACCAGACTCAATTCCAACCCTTTTTCATGTTGGATGATATTTTTCCATTTGTTCTAAGTTCCAGCCCTTTTTCATGCTAGATGAGACCCACCAGAATCAACGCCAACCCTTTTTCATGATGGATGATATTTTTCCATACTCAGTGCTATCCCTTTTTCATGTTGGATGAGTTCCTCCTATCACTCCCTATGATGAGGGACCACACCAAGCTTTTCCCTGAAGTACTCGAACTTCATCCTCGACAATGACTTGGTGAACACATTTGCAACCTCATCCTAGGTAGTCACGAACTGGAGCCTCACTGCTCCCTTCTGCACCATATCCTTGATATAGTAATTTATGATCTCGATATGCTTCAACCTGTCATGGAACACCGGGTTCTCTGACAACTTCATGCAACTCGGGTTGTCACACCCAATGTAGGTCTCCTCCAATCCGAGACTAAATAACCCAGACATCAGCTTCCGAAGCCACACTGCTTCTTTTCTCACTACACATGTTTCCACATACTCAACTTCAACCGTACTGAGCACAACACATGACTGCTTCCTGCATCTGGCGGAGCCTCCTACTCCTTACTATAGTACCCAACTCCCTCTAGAACTGACCGTCGAGCTCCCTCTCGAGCATTGAATATCAACTGGATCTTCAATCTACTGACTTCATCACTTGTCCCTTAGAAAAAGTCTCATCATCCTCTTCTTGTAGGTATTACCTACAAGTCAAATTTATTCCAATAGTCAACAACATTCCATAATAATGAAATTAATCAAGACATAAAGCAATAATAATTTCTTAAGTATGATGACATAATACTCATAGTCATGCAACCACACATAAGGTTTTATTATCTTTGACCACACTTCTGCTCAACACTCATCCACATACCAATTCATGTGGAAACTATATACATGTCTTCCATCTCTACCAGAACATACCATAAGGAGCGTGCTACTCCAAGAATGTTAGCAAAAAGGTTTCATCCTAGAGAGGCTCCATCATGAGATGTTGTGTAATGCTATAATCTACATACTTATACATGCCAAACATGAGCCTACTGCTTGAAAGAAAATTGAGTCACATCATAAATAAAACACATGACAATGAGTCAATAATAGTAAGGGATATATAGTCCTCCCTCTTAATCTCGGATATCTAGTATGATCATGTCCTGGAGATGTACTGCTCCTAGAGACTTCATGTCTCTGAGCATCACATCATGCACTATTACATAGAAAGGTATTCATGTCTTCTTTACTGTATGGACTAATTGGCTCCCTCTGAGCCTTGACTCCTTTTGAGTTGGTACTTGGTGGGGCTGCTTGCCTCACCACTGGTGGAGCCATCTGCTCCTCATGATATGGCTTGTAAATTCTATATGGATTTTCATCCTGTAAAGTGTCACGGGACCATGTTGGTCTCTTCCTGGTTACTGCAATGATTTTGGGTAGGCCCTTCTACCTCTACTAACTCTTCCTGATGATCTGAAGAGTGATCAACTATACTACAGGGATTTTTTCGGTCATCTTTGAAGCCTTATGCTCCTTACAATCAATCTTCATATGTGATACTTTGTATCTCATAAAAGTACCCTTCTTCATCTTCTTCTTATTTGGTACAAGGATGTATATATTCATGCATACAACTTCTTATCTGGATAGTCTGATCCATGTATCAAACTAGAGACCATCTAATATGTTGTTTCCTACAACCGTCACTGTAGCTTTCCTCAGAGTTATCGCATGTGACCTACCCCGGACAAGGACAACAAAGGGGAAAACAATAGACAAGAATAATACTCTTATAGTAATAAAAACAAGATCAAGAACAATAATCACAGTAGCTCCTTCTCAGATATATTTCTTGTTATCTTCCTGGAACAAGAGAAAAAATAAAAATACAATATTAGGAACAACACTCTTCTAGTGTTGTGATCAATCATTCTTCCATGGTATCCTCCATGGAATTTAGAAAATAACCAAGATGACATGCCTGGAAACAAAACAAGAAGTATCTCCTAGAGGAGATGTTAGTTCATCTTGCAAACAAGTACAATAAGTATTTATATCAATAGTACATACATGATGTCAAGTATACATTGCATCTAGCTGTAATAAAACCTTTCAAGGATTGTTGTCACAACTAGTACTGTAGCAATTATCAAACTTGATATGTACAAATTGGAAATTTATTAATTTAATCAATCAAACCTGGAACATGGAGTCTTATCTTCAAGAATGAGTGTTGTTGATTTTCTTTCGAGTCTCCTTCAATCAACATGACAAGTATTCTCTTCAACCCATCCCATGTACTTAAGACAATATACTTTCTTGATAGAAATCTGAGTTAGAGAATACAATGCAAATAAACTCTAAAATATCAACCTTAATCAATATAATAATTTGACTAAAGTTAGTTTCTAACTTCAACTTTGACCAGATATTAGTACGATAATCATAACTTCAATAGATAAAAAAATGCAGCCTATATGTTCATAATTCCATAAAAACTAGAGGCATATGAAAAAAATAAAACCTAGAGTGCATTGTTCCTATGAATGTGTTGGATCCGAGATCCCTCTGGATATATGATTGTAAGATATCCCTTCTCCTACAATCACACTCAAAATAGTGATACAATTTAAATATATATAAGTACATACATTCAGCAGCATCGGCAGGCAGGGGCACCATCTGGCAGTGGCGACAAGCAATGATGAACCTTAAAACTTCAAAGGTGCTCCAACTTGTAATCTAAAGGTAGATGGAGATGCGCTAATCTAAGGTGCACTAGGACAACCAAATATTAGTCCCAATGCTTCATAGAAACTTTCACTACAATTGGTACTGCAACTAGTGTTGGCACTGCAACTGGTGCTACAACTGGCACTGCAACTAGCACAAAGGAATTGGCACTGCAAACCTAGGGTTTTATGAGGAAACCCTAATTTATCAACTTAAAAAAATTGCATATCTAATCTAGGGAAGAGATTTGACCTACTTAGGAAACCTTCTTAGTGATTTTAGTAGGTTCTCAATGAGCTTGACAATGGGGGAAACTGAGGATCTTCCTTCTAGTGGTTAGACTGTTGCGAAGGAAACCAACTCTGATACCATGTTGAAAATTTGGTATGCTCGTTTAACCATAGATAATGTCACATTATTTTCACCCAACCATAGGAACAAGGCCACCCCCGAGCATTCTAACCTTTACTTAGATTAATTTTGGCAAGCCTACTCCATAACCAACAGATAAACCCTAGCTACTAACTGCAACAACAACTCAAGACAAGTAGAGCGCTCCTTCTCCAAGGGTGGCACACAAGAGAGAGAGACAGTATCCATAGAACAAGTACCATACATAACTGTAGTAGTTTTAGCTACACCGGTCTCTCATACTTGCACCATACTTAAGAAGAATATCACCAATAGTATCCCCAAGAATATCACCAAGAGTTTCACCAATAATCACCAAGAGAATCACCAAGAGAATCACCAAGAAAAATCACCAAGAGAGAGACCAAGACACAAGAGATGACCATGCACCCTTATTCCTCCTTGGAGATGCAACTACAACTATCCACAAAACTTGCACACTGATTGACTGTCCAAATGAGATAAAACGTCCTCTATTTATATTAAACTATCCAGTGACTTTTATGGTTGGGCCGATCCGACTTTCTGGTAATTATATATTTTTTTTTTATCTTTTTCCTGTGGAGCCGACTTCTATTTCTGGAAGATAATAATCTAATATTATTATTCTGCTAGGTTAAATTGTCTTCTAGGGTTTTCACACATCTATTTAATGGTTCACATGTTTTCATAATATTCTGTTCTAAGTCAAAGGTTACACATGGAGGTTAATACCTCCCATAACTACCAAAGCATCAACATGAAGTGCCTTTCATAAATTGGATGATAAGTTGTATTACGACGATATCTTTTGTGATGCTCATCAATGGGTATTCATCCCCTTTTTTCATGTGGAATGAGGCTTAAGATAGGGATGTCCCCTATCTCCCCTCCTCTTCCTTCTTGTTGTGGATGGATTCAACAGAGCGTTGGAGGATGCAAAAAAATGGGGTGAGTTCCATGGCATTTCAATTTCCCCCACTCTTAATATAATGCACCTCCTTTTTGTAGATGTTGTATTGATTTTATACAATTGGTATCAAGGGGATGTTGATAAATTGCATAACATTCTGGAACTCTCTGGCTGGGCGAATGGTATGCAAATAAATGAAAGAAAATCCACGCATTTAGTCCTCAATCTGGAGGAAACAAAGTTGAATCATTATTGTGCTCTTTTCCTTTTGAAATGAGGGAGTTTTATGCAAGGTTAAATTATCTAGGATTTCAGTTGAAGCCGAACTGCTACAAGAAATAAGACTGGTATTGGCTAACAAAAAAATTGGAAAAAGGGTTAAAATTATGGAGTTCCATATGGCTATCTAGAGCAGGTTGAATGGTTCTAGTAAAATTGGTACTGGATGCCATCCTAGTATACTGGATGTCCCTATCTTGGATACCCAAAGGTGTGCTAGAAAAAATCAAGGAGAATATGTTTCAATTTATTATGGGTTGGGAATCAGGAACAGTTTGTTCTCCCATGGGTTAAACGGTAAACCTTGGTTGTGGAAAAAATGCTTGGAGGCTGGGGATTAAAAAACATATTTTTATTCTCCAATGCTTTGGTGGCCAAATATATTTGGAGACTAGTCACAACAGAAAGCATTTGGATGAATGTAGTCACCCATAAATACATCCATCTGAAGTCTATTGAGGAATGGATTAGAAACCCATTAAAAAATAGGCCAAATTTCTCAATCATATGGAAGGAAGTCATCGATTCCTTTCAAGTTGTGGGGGATGGACTTTCTTAGCACATTGGAAATGGAAAAAAGGTGTGTATAGGATCAAAACCATGGCCAAAAAGTGGGTACAACCATATACTACCTTTACATTTGATCCATCAGTTGCAAACACAAGGCTACTTTTATATCAATCATATCGTTGATCCGGGTTGCTCCACTTTATGGAGTCAAGGGTGGAAGGATTCAACTAAAGTGGGGTCGGGGGAGGTATACTCCTCTCTTTGGAATAATTATATCATATCTCTAAAATTAGTTTGGAAACATGCCCTACATGGTTCATATACACCAAAATTGGGATACATTCAACTCAATATAGATATTCATCTAAGGGAGCCAATTTGGTGGTGGAGAGGTCTATGGAAGATAAGATGTCCCCTAAAATACCACATCTTTATATGGTGCTTGATTGTAAGTTAAGTTCCTACCTAGGAAGCGATGAAACAAAGGAAGAAAGAGGGACCAAGATGGTGTGGTTCGTGTAAAGCATATGAGGAAACAATGACACACCTCTTAATTCTTTTCCCTTTTGTCAAGAAAATCTGGCAGGAGTGTTCTGTAAAATTGGGCCATGAATGCAAATGGAAAGGTCCTTCAGTGGAGGAAGCTTGGAGAGAATGGGTCTCAAGTTCTTCTAATCGTAGGTTTAAGGCTCTCCCATTGATCCTAAGTTGGGTTGTGTGGCTATCAAGGAACACTTCCATATTCCAGGATAATCCATCGATCTTGGAGATAATAGTTGCACAAAGACTCAACATTCTCTCATAGTTCCCACAATAAAAATGGATTGATCCAATTCAGGTAATACAAGAAGAACAAGTAGACTCTATGATACCATGGGCCTATTTTGATGGGGCCTCACAAAATAATAATAAACTTTATGGGGGGGGGGGTGCATTGCTTTACCTGTCAAAAAGTCATTTCTTCAAACTTAAAATGGGGCTGGGAACAAGCACAAAAAATTATGCTGAGGTCATGTCTTTGAAACTCTTGCTACTCTTTGTTGGGGGAAAAGGTGTCAAGTCCTTTCAGATTTTTGGTGATTCAATGACAGTCATAAACTGTTCCAGGAAAACGCAAAAATCTCACAATATACTTTTGCTTACTTTACTTGAAGAAGTTTACATAATTTTGGACTCTTTTGATTCTTTCACTATGAGGAATGTCTATAGGGAGCGCAACTCGATGATGGATCTGCTCTCTAAGGAAGGAATTCAAATGGGTTGTGGGCAATGACTGATTTTCTAATATAAATATAGAGCTTACTTCAAGTTTTACCACATTCCTTTTAAGATCAGGCTCCCCCAGTCAACACTCATTAAAATTATGTATATGCTTGTGACACAAGTTTTTTGACTATTTTTATGACTGTTGTTCAAATATTTATAGGACTTGAACTATGTTTTTTGAAATCATGAAAATCATTTTCTATGTATGTCTTGTAAAAACTCTACGATTGTGTAATACCTACTGAGTTTCTAGATTGTCTATTATGTATTTTTTGCAAACTTCTTTGGACCCAAAAAGAGTCTCAACAAAGCAACAAAATACATGGATACATGTATTCTATAGAATGTAAATTTATTTTTTCTCCAGATGAAATAAAATTTACACTTTTTTATGAGGATATTATATTAGTTATTTTTATTTTTACCATTATATAATTATATTATTTAATTATAATTTTAGTTATTTTATGTTTTAAATTTTTTATTGAATATTTTAAAATAGTAGTATATTTAATCAATTATAAATTATTATAGATAAATACCATATAAATTTTAAAAAATTGGGATTATATTATTTATTATGTGTGTACGAGAATCTAAACCTTCATTATTATTTAAAACCCCACTTCTTAACATTACATTAACCAAACTTATTTAGAAACTATTATTAATGAGACAATATAGATTGAACTTCGCTAGATAACATCTCTAACTTAGCGTGACATGGCATATTCTTAATGTGATGTGGCATATGCTTTTACTCTTTTGCTATTTTCTTTAGGATGCCCATTTTAGACCCGAATTTTACTTTAGTTGATATTTTCTATATGTTGAGTCCATACCACCATGTACTTCCCTCTCATTGCAACATGTCCTCTATCAAAATCAAAATGAAGGGCCCAACAAATCCTTGACCACACTTATTGACTCACCCTCAAGTCAAATTCCACCACCCTTACTTGAATTTTCAACCTTCTAAAATGAGGGGCCCAACTCTAAGATCACTCCTAATACTTTTCCTACAAAATCAAGGAATCCATCCAATTCGTTTGTCCATTTTTCCACTAAAATGTTTAGACCCACCAGATATACATTTGTTTGGTCCAACTCTGGCACCTGGGGCCATGTTTCTTGAATGGAAAACTACTCAACTTTAGTAGAATTATGTATTTGTTGAAGTGCATTTTTTCATCCAAGTGCAACTAACTAAAGTTGACAAAGCTAATCTTGGACCTCCCTGGATGACTGGAATAGTCTGTCCAATTCATCGTCAACCCTTTGAATTTATTTCTCTTCTCTTATTTCAAACTTGGGTCCAATAGCTACTCTTCCTCACTATGCATATGGTTGATATTCCCCCATATGGAATTGGTTGGTTGTTCCACTTTCTTCACAATATACACCCAATTCTGAGTTGAAATCAAGATTTATTTACATTGTTCACCGCAACCTATATCGTTTCTTTCATTAAATTGACATACCTGGTGGTTGGTTCAATAATTTTCAAGGTAATGGATGTATTTTTATGTTCATATGAATTATTCACATCCCATGTCTCTTAAAACTCTTTCTTCCCTTTCTACATTTACACTATTTCTTGCTACACCTACTCTGTTATATTTACCAATGGGGGCTCTGTTGCCATGTCACCAATCTCCATAACCTCTTCTCTCAACATTAGCCACATTTGCATGAATTTGCTTCTAACATCTTCAATTTCGTCCTCCATTGCATTATTCTTCCATCTTAAAGTATTTCATTCCTCCAACATGTCATCCAATTGTGTAACATCCCCACTATAATCCCCGGTTTAATTAATGCATAATGTAGATATAAATGTGGCTATGGCCAAGCAATGCAAATGCAAAATATATTTTCCTAAATTGTAAATAAGTATAATGTAATACCAGCTATTGGGATATTGACAAATATGGGGGATGATTAATCCACAAGAGAGAGGGAATGTCAAGAGTGTCCAAGAGGGGTCCAAAGGGAAATAATTTATGAGTATTAATTCAAACCCACATTTTTGAATTTTATTATCATTTGGGGAAAACTTTTATTTCCTGCTTGAGTGTATGAGAGCCCAATCAATGAATACCTATCATAGGGTGGGTGTGAGAGTCACATCCCATAGTTATTGGATAGCATGGGGATGAGGTATAATCAACATTGGGTAGAGTGAAAAACCAACTGTCTTGGGGAAAGAGAGGAAATTTGTATGCGTAGTAACAAGTAGTTTCTCACATTCATTTTTACATGAACAACAAGTAGAAAAGAGAGGAGAAGAGATTGGGAGATGGAATGAAAGGATGAGATAATTATGGAGCATGTTGGAGACTTTTTGGAGCATTTAGGAGCTGGAAATTGAAGAGCTAGGTTGTTGGGCCTGAAGAGTGAATTCCTGGGTGAGTTGCACTATATCAGTAAGTGTTTTTTTTTTTTTTTTGCGGGTGGTTTTCCTGGCATTCAATAGAGTTTCAAATACATAATCGTCAATCAAGATTCAACTACATAAGATCAGAGCAAGGAATTTTCAAAAGGCCTTTAGGAATAAGGTTTTGGAAGGACTTGGAGTCATGCATGAGGTTGATTCCAAAGGGAGGAGTCTGATGATGCAAGCCCGAAATAACAAGAGTTGTCATATCTGCCGTATCTTTTCTCAACTGTTGGATTTGCAGGAGGTTTTTTAGGAGAGCTCATTCAGAAGGTTGGGTGTGTTTTAGCATTCGATGAAGTCAGTATGACCGAGGTAACTAGTGTGCAATTTTGGGATCCTGAGATGATCATGGTTGTTGAGCAACACAATTTCTGACCGTCTGATCTATTAAATGAGCATGTTTCCTTGGAAGGGTCGAAGGTGAAGGAGAATTCCACGTAAGTTTCCATGTCAGCGTGCCATGTCAGAGGAAATTTCAACAAGGTTGGGTGATTTAGTGAGTGCCATATAGAATTTGGATGAAGGTCTTCGAAAAAAGAGAGAATTTTGATGGTTTGAGAAGGATGGTTTTCGATAAGTCTTTAGAAGGAGGTTGTCAAAGGTTCGTTCAGGGAGAGTGCTTCTGATAGGTGATTTCAATAGAACAAGCCGATAGGATATCAAATTTTTGTCTTAGGAAAGGTCAGTAAGCAAGGAAAATCCCCATTTCCGATGATATGGGTCCGATAATATTTTGGATAGCGGGTTTCAAAGGAGTCCAAATATCCAACCACTTGGGGTTTTCGATGGGAAGAGTTCGAGAAAGAGCTTCCGATAGGCTTGAAAAATTCTATCCATAGATTGGAAAGGAAGAGAAGATCAACAATTGAGATTAATTCCAATTTTGAGATCAATGGTTTGGATCTAAAGACGACTACAACAATAATTTAATGAATTTCTCCATGAAAATTCCAGTTTTTGAAGGTCTTCATCTTGCAGGGCATTTTTGAGGGCCTAAACAACATTTTTAGAAAATCAATTTTGTAAAAAATTGTTTCCTTCCATGATACAAAGTTTCTTATTCTAAAATGATAGAGCTCGGAGAGAGATTTCCAGCAAGCTAAATTGTTTGCAAAACGGATCATGTATGAGGGAGTTAGAGCCAAAACGGTCAAGGGTAAAATTTAGTACCATATTTATTTTAGAGGACATAAATCCTAGCTCATGAGTTAGTTTGGGGCCCAAGAGAAGTCTATGGAAATCCCATGGATTGTAGAAGTCAACCATGGATCTAGGTTTGAGTTATGGGTACCTAAAAATGTGTTGGGAGAGAAAGAGGTCACGTATAATATGCATGGTTGAAAAAGGGAAAAAGGTCAAAACTTCTGAAGACCATAACTTTCTGCTTGGGACTCAGAATTGGGAAAATAAATAGTCGATGAAAATGCCTTGAGGAGGAGGATCCATATGTTAACCTGTAAATTTAATTTGAGAATAAAATGTTTCATTAAACTCAAGAGAAGATGGCTGGTGGCACTAAAGTGCAGATGGAAAATTATGAATTCTTTTGTGAATTGTGCATGTATTTATTTTCATCTAACATAAATTGTTTGCATGCATATTTTCTATAGAATTAGAGGCTTAGAGAATAAGTTTGTTTCTATATTATAACCACAAAAATGGAATATTCCCAAGGGTCCTAAAATCATGAAGAGGAATTCATAGGTCTGCATGTCAACATGGGAAATGTTGAGAATGAGTCTAATGGAAGAAGAGATAGTGAAGAGCCTATAACTATGAGAAGCCTGAATAGATAAGTGCAGAGGTATATAGGTATAATGAAAATATTATGAAGGCTCATGAAGAGATACTTCAGAGCTTGAACATGTTGTAGAAGT
Organism: Picea engelmannii; assembly: GCA_009831015.1. Lineage (NCBI taxonomy): Eukaryota > Viridiplantae > Streptophyta > Pinopsida > Pinales > Pinaceae > Picea > Picea engelmannii. Next base: position 485,060 of record ML785683.1, on the reverse strand, counting down.
AAGCCAATAAGGACTCTGGCACAAATCCTGAAGCTAGTGCTAGAGAAATGACAAAATCCAAATCCCATAGTAGAAGGGATGGTCACGGGAATGATAAGTCGTGAAGGAGTAGGAGTAGGTGCCATAATTTTCTAGAGAAATCCACTAGGATATTTCATGTTAGTTTAGGGCCATGGAGCAACCCAAGTGTGTACCCTGTCAGGAGATAGAGGAGAAGGATCAGTGGATACATATTGCAAGGTGAACTCAAGAATATCAAGGCACCAACTTTCAATGGTGAGAATATGAAGGGAGAAGAGCCTGAGGCCTGGTTGTTGGAAATGAAGAAATATTTCCAACTGCATGATTACCCGTCTAGGGTAGAAACATGAATTTCAACCTACCACTTGTAAGGGAATGTGGTCATGTGGTGGAGAAAGCTTAAGAAATCCAAGCATATTGATGAGAATAGGGTATCATGGAGACAAATTAAAGGATATTTCCAAGAGAAATATTTGTCTAAGCATTACTATGAGAGGATGATGAAATATTTTTTTTAAATCAAGTTCCGAAGCATGACAATGGATGAGTCTGAGAAGAGTTTTTTTGAATTGTTGAGGTATGTTGACTTAATAAAGGATGAGAAGGTCAAAATCCAAAGGTTTCTATGTGGGTTACCCTCCTTATACAATGAAAAGATACAATATCATAACCCTAGGAATTTGGAGGAGACCATAAGGAGAGCAAGGCATCTCTATGAGAAGAGTAGAGTGAGGCCAATCTTTCAAAATAATTGGAATGACAAGATGAAAGGAAAGATGGAGAAAATGAATAAAGGTTTTAAGACACCCTTTTTCAAGAATAACTCTCAAGCAAATAAAAAAGGCTAGTGTAACATACCCAACCACCCACAGGCCGTGGTACATTACTTAAACATGTTGCAACACACCCAAACACCAGTAGGCGGGGCACGTTGCAGTCCCAAGACTCA
>ML785683.1:460269-483960 GCA_009831015.1 Picea engelmannii | reverse complement strand
AGGGCTCCAGTGCTACTGGTCAATAAATCTCCCTACTGGAAACTCCAAGGAATCTTAGCTGTGGAAAGTTCAATCTGAACTGTCATCAGTATCATAACTAACAAGCCTCTGAACACTCAAGCTATCACAGGCCTTTCAACACTCACAACAATCCAAAGTACACCAGTTCTCTTCTACCCAGCCTGCACAACCCCAAGAGAATGGACCCCCTTCTCTGCCACACAGTCCCTCAGGCTTTCCATCTCCTTCCAAGGTTCCAATGCTTTTGGTTAAGAATCTCTCTGCTGGGACTCTTAGGACTTTCAGCTGTGGAAAGTTCTATTTGAACTTCCATCAAGATCATGCACACAGGCATCCATTCCCTCCTGGAATGATCAATAATTATTACAACCATTCACCAATGGCTCTCCTCTTCCTTACATTTGTTTCCATGCTCATCCCAAGAGCACACAAACTAGTAGTAGTGAGTGAAGAGGAAGAAGAACAAGGGAACAAGGGGAATAAGATGAACCAGGGGAAGAATGACCCCCTAACTTCCCCCAAGCCACCTTCACACAACCATTCATATCCATGCTCAGACCAAGAGCATATGAATGCAACAAGAGTGAGGCTCCCAAAAATGAAGAGTGGAAATGGTGTAACAATGAATGAATAAGAACAAGTGAACAAGTGAACCCCCACCCAAACCAAAGATGGGTTTATATAATTACTTGGAAATCAAGAACCACGTGGCCTCCCCCAAGAAGCTCATGTAACCCCTTTTCTCCATAAAATAAATTATGGGTAAATAAATAATAATAAAAAGAGACTTAGCTCCTCAAGACCCCTCTCTTGTGGAATCATAGCCCCCTATCTCTTTTGTCCTTATCATTCTTGTAGACAACGATGTATTTTAATGTATATGAAGTGTTACATTTCCTAGGCACTCTGGCCCCTTTTCGACTTTACCGGCTCACCAGCCTAAGTCACAATTACATAATACCTTATAGTTCATAAGGGTTAAAACCAGGATGTTACATCCCCCTCCCCTTATTTTGGCACTATCCTCAGTGCACAACACCATTCCGATGTTATTAACATTACAAATCCAATCCCTTTGGCCTTAATCCACATAGGCAATCTAGCCCAATCTTATATAGATAGGCACTCTAGCCTAAAATTAAACATGTATCCATGGGCATTCTGACCCTAAACATGTATAATGATCTTCAGAATTTATAATTCTAGCAACAGTTCCAACAAACAAGCTCTCCTTCCCTCTCAGCCCTGCACAAGCCTAAGAAATGAACACATTTATCTGTCATGCAGTCCCTAAGTCTATTCCATTTATCTCTAGGGATTCAATGCACTCGGCCAGGAAGTTTCAGAGTTGTGGCTTCCAGAACTCCAGCTGCAACAAGTCCATTGGACTTTCTTCATTCTATGCCCTTATTTTCTCTCATAGTCTGGTACTTTTTTAGATCTTCATCATTCATCGTTTTCCTACAACATTTCAAATCAACAAGCATATCAATTCACAATTTGTGCATAAAATTTTCATTTTCATTTTTTATTTTTTATTTATTTTTATTTTTTTTATGTCTGGAGGAATCAACAACTAGTTGGGCACATGCTCGCGTTACACGTGGCCGTGTTATCCAACTGCTACCACTATAACCTCCAGGTATGCCCATGAGGCCCCATACGCGACACACATTGTAAGTCGGGGGGAGTTGAACTCGAAACCTCATGGAACTTCATTTTCACGACACTTGCCAATTGAGCTGCCCCCCCGGGGGCCATAAAATTTTCATTTTTGCTCATAATCTAAGAGTAAAATTTCATAATCCAGTACAATACTTATCTGTGCGGTTCATAGATATGCATCCATATGGTTGTCTCGTTAACTTGGCTCACTGTTTTCCTTTGACATACCCATTGTGCGCATGACCCAAATCAAGAGCTAGCAAAGTCTCCTATTCCTTGTGGTCACTCACCTTCAAGAGCCAAGATTAGGAATCCCCTTCTCTTCTATACAGTCCCTCAGGCAATCCATCTTGCTCGACCAAGGCTTTCTTGCACAAGAAGATTTCTAGAGACTTTATCGAGTCTTATAGCCGATGCAACTCTTCGACGTGTGTTACCACAAAAAAACATATTCTAGGGAGATCATGGCTTACCACATGGTCCTCATATCCCAATAATAGCCTTTTCCATGGTTTACAACTTCCATATCCAACATCTCATCTGTATTATACGCATACAATCATCATGAGATATCATTATAACCATTTTCAATCATAAATGTCAAATCGTTTTATACAGGAAAACCAAATTTTCCAAGCATGAGCTTTATGCTCATAATGGTTGGATCTACAACTGTAGATATCAATCTTCCTTATGGGCTTACATCCCTGCCATATTGAAGACCATTCTACCTGCAATTTCTTCAATTTACATTCAACCAAGACAATTCATCAGTAATTATCAAATCATAATTCCCAAAACTGTTTTATATAGGAAAAGTAAAACTTCTAGACATGAGCTTCTGCTCATAACATTTTGGCTCTTGCAGCAATAGGCATTGGTATTTTGTTTGGGCTTACAACACTACCATATCCAAGACCCTTTCCTCCTGCAATTTCAACATTCCTCAGCCAAATAAATTGTCAATATATCATGTACAAGATATATATATATATATATATATATATATATATATATATATATATATATATATATATATATATATTTTCATGGCAATGATTCAAAACAAAATCACAAAGTGATCTTAGAATTGTTTACAACTACAATTCAATTACTTCCATCAATCCAACTATCAATTGGAATGAGCCCATCATTACCTATACATGTATTATCAACCAATATTTTCTTTCTTCTATCCATAAATGTTTTTATCACTCTATCCCCTCAACAAAGATTTCTTGTAATTTATCATTATGTAGCTTTTTTTTAACCTGCAACTTTCTTGTTGTAATATCTAACAATTACTGAAGTGTTTTCAACTTCATGAGTTAGCAATACTCACATCATTTCAGCTGTTAGCATAATCATTTCTATGTTATATAATATATACATGCATTCACCAAAATGCATTCAATAATTCCATTTGTAACATTTTTAATAGCTCCAAAATGGATCTTGAAATTGTAACAACAACAATACAATCACCTTCAGCTAGTATTCATATTAAATATAATGCATCTATCCATCATTACGTCTTTTCAGTACCACAAACTTTTCATAATGCAACAATGTATTACTAATTAAAATGACAATCAATGGGCCAATACCCATGGCCACATCTACACAATACATCCATGCATTGACTATGTAATACCACATAACTATGTCACGCATTCCACCATGATGAGTTGGAAGGTTTGGCCAACGACTCAACACATCATCCACACACTTCCTACTGCTTGCCTAACTATTTGGTTACCTTCCTTTTCCACCCAAACACAACACCAAGAATATAATCCTTAAGTGCTCTTCAGTGTTGGAAAATAGGTTTCAATCCAAACATCAAATATATAGTAGATACCATTGAGCACTCACATAGCGCTATATCCTTTTCGTATCCAACCATATTATGGTATCACACATGAATAACTCTATGGATATTCATTTTTATAGAAGGATTATGTCTCCTGAATTAACCTGGTTATGATCCCATAACCAATCATAACATAATATGCAACTGAAATTTTATCTAAATGCATTCTAGCATCAACAACACTTACATACTCTAGGCCTTCAAACATTACATATCAATTTAAATACTGGAAATTAACTAAGGGAATTCTTACCTTAATCCCCTTCAACATGTATGCATCAACAACAACTAACTGCATACCTGCCTGGTTGTTATCAACCTACTTGTTGCTATCTGACCAATTGATATTTGTAGAAGCTCATTAAATTCCTCCTTCATCATTTTGATCACCATTCCTTCCACCCTCATGGGTCTTCACCTAGATGGAATTCACAAGCAACAACAACATACACATCTTTAATCCTGCTATATCAGTTTTCATGAATGCATAATCCATCATTAGTCATACTCAAACATTATTTCATAATAATAGACTATTCTAAGTTCACCAACATGTTATATGCATATCCAAGCATGTCCATATGAAAAATTACACATCCATATGCACCAAGCATTTACTGTTAGCATGCCTATTAATGCATATGCATTTTAACTTCATTGTATCCCTCATGCACTCTAGTGAATTTACATTTTAATTCACTTATTTATTTATCTATTTCTGTTGTAGTTGGTTGTCCTTGAACTCCTTCCGATACTTTCTGCCTTGTGTGCTCCCATTCTGTTCATCTGCACTATGGTTCCCTGGGTCTGAACACTTTTCCATCCACGTTCCACTTGGCCATTCTTTCCCACTTAGTACCATTCCATAATGGAAATACATTTTCACTCAATGACACTTTTTAAGTGAGAGGGCATTCCCAATTCTCTGCATTGACATCCTGCTTCGAATGCAAACTCTGATATTAGAAGTGGATTTATTTCACACTTCATCTTTGCAACTACCTACACATTTCTACCTTCAAGTCTATGGAGCCTTACTTTTCCTTTCTATGCCCATTAATGACATTATTCACCTACTAGCTTCATGTCCCATATGGGGATTCTTTCTTCTTTAGTACCTCATCCAACTTTTGTAATTAATGTCATGCTTCTATGACTCTAATATATGATCTTGTTCTTGAATTGATCTGATTATACCTCTAATCCTGCCAAACCTGCAAGCAATCATCTGGTTAGAATTATACATATCATACAAAATCATCAATTAAATTTACATGTACCTTTTTTGTTTAATTTATGAAGAAAATTATATCAATTATAACAATTATCCAAAAATAGAATGATTCCAAATCATTCTTCTCTGAATCATATTTCCAATGATTGAAATCTCGCCCCAATCGAATATCATAGCTGAAAGTTAGGGCTCCTTGAAAAACCACTTTCATACCCATGAGATGATACAAAAAATCAAGAATTGCGGAGGTGATTCCTTCAAACCAAGTTCCATGTGACCACGGCTCGAAATCACGGGCTTAATCACCCTTTAGCACCTCACTCCGTGTTTTTCTACACAGGAGCTTGCGCGAACACCAAGTATGAGGGATGGTTTACTTCTAGGCCCTTTGTTATCTTAGCATGAGACCAGCACTAGGAAGAAGTCCTACGGACTTCGGCCTTCGACTGTTTTCCTATGTCAACTTTTGTTTTCCCCCGGAGTTACACTTTGTTGAAGCCTTTAATAACTCCACTAGAAAAAATAGACGGTTGAGATTTAATCTCCCATCGAATGGATTGTCCTGCCCTCATTTGGAGGCTTCAATGAGATCAATGGATATGACTTAATCATGCATTGAGATGGACGATGGTCAACCAATTTAGAAATTCATCACTCTGAGGTATTTCCATTCCCAAGTCTTCCACTTCCGTGTAGTGGAAATCCTCTGAAGTACTTACCTCTGCTCCCTCTGCTGGATCCAATGGTCACAAGAACTCTTAGAGGGTCTTAGATCAACGGACCACATGAAATCACTACTACAGGACTTTGAGACATTTCAAATTTTGAGTCACTCAACTCCCTGAAGTAATATCTGTCGAAGTGCTTATGCCATCCTTCCACTGCTTGATATAATGGTTGAGAAAGGTCCTGAAGGGATCCTAAATCTACAGTCTACATGATTTCGTGACTTCAGGCTTCGACACTTTTCACTTACAGAGACTTGAAAACCCCCAGAGTACCAAGTCTCTAAATTACACGATCTGTTGCCACTTGGAAAAAATACTAGAAGCGGACACGTGGCCCAATCAGGAGGGTGACACATGTCACGTTCTAACTAACATTTCAATCATCCATAGGTTAAAAACTTGCTGACATGTGGCACACATCCCATGTGTCCACATCATCTCAGGTGACGTCCACGAGCCACACCACTTCAAAATTCCGAGCGTCAAAATATTTTACGCTTGCATTCCTCAAGTCTCCCAAACTCCAAATTTTCGAACTGCTTAACCTTTCGGGGTCCACATCACCTCTAGGTGATGTCATCATGCCCCACCACTTCGATTCTTTGGGCTTCGAAACATTGGGCTTCGAGACTTTCCATACTAGCACACTCCAATTCTCCTGAGCTCCTAATTCTCGAACTGGCCAATCTGCTGACACGGGTCTTACTTAACGAACGATCCAGATTAACTCCAGACTTCAGGCTTCAGGATATTTTCTTGCATGAAACATGAGGGCTTGCTTCTCTTGGAGTGTAGATCCTCCGAACCTCCATGAGATCTACAACTCACATTCACTCGCGCTCAGATTTGACGGTTGAGACTTAAACCTACTCAAACTTTTTCTTTGCCTTCATCGGACAACCCTTGTTCACCTACCCTTCGATCCAATGATTCTGAATCTCTCTTGATCCCACAGTGGTAATCTCTCCCCAATTCAAAAGGGATGGTTACGATCCTTCGATCCCTTATAAAGGATCTCCGACATTTTATCTTCTGCACGGACTCTGCAATGCCATTCCTCCTGAGGTTTTCGACTTCAAGGTCGTAAATCAATCTCAACCACAGGAATCTGACCAACAGATTCGGCCCATATCAGCCCAGTGTTTCAACCATAAGCTTTGATACCAAACTGTAACATACCCAACCACCCACATGCCGGGCTACGTTACTTAAACATGTTGCAACACACCCAACCACCAACAGGTGGGGCATGTTGCAGTCCCAAGAATTAGTTCTCTGATATTATCTTGAAAACAAAGGACTTCTCAACAATGTTAGAAGCATGCACACCACATGCATAAGACAAGATCCATTCCAAAACATAAAAGACATAAACAACGTGCCATGCACAACAAATAGTCAACAGAAAGGAACATTAAAAATACATATCTTAGAGATAATTAGATACACAAGGGAATACATTAAACATAAGACACAAAGAGCACTTATATTTGCAATTAAACGTTCACCAACTCGCTGCAGACCGAGGACGTTCCTCCCAACCATAGACACTGTTGTTCATTTACTCTCAATAGCAGGTCACTCCTAATCCAGGGCTATGAATCCTCAAGGAATGATCCAGATTTAATGAGCAGAACGAAATGAATACATATTATTAACATATTATTAACATATTATTAACAAAAAATAACATAGATATAGTAAAACTAGTTTTCTATTCAATAATGAAATAAGCTGAAATTGTAAAATGCAGCGGAAACAAGCTTGCTAGAATGGTGGCGGCTTATCTCTGAGAAGAGATGTGACGGTTGCGCTCATTCGCTAGAAGATAATTACAATGAGGCTCTGAAGGCCTTTTAAAATAAACAAGAATGCAAAAAACCCTAGACATTCAAAAACCTAACCCTAGGAGATGAAGCGCCAAATCTCATGTGGGCCCTGTTTGGGTAAGTTAGTACATTAACTTCCTGGGGTCATAACGTTTGCATACGATTTCTATTTTAGGCGTATGATAGCCCGTTGGAAAGGTATTATTGAGGAGATTAATTTTGGGGACTCAATCATGCTGTAGGATATCATTAAGAAGATCGATCCTGAAAAACCTTCATTTAGGCCCTCAAAATGGCCCCGGAGGTGAAAACTGCTAAAAATTGTTTTGAGCCAGTTGGAAAAGGTGGGTGGCCACTGATATCCATATGGATCAAGGACATGTGCTAGGCCAAGTATAAACACATAGAATTTGGCTAAGTATCTCTCACATTTCCCAACCTCACAAAAAATTCTAATTTCCATCTCTCTTTCCCCCTCATCTTGCACAACCCCAAGAAATGAACACCTTTCTCTGCCATGTAGTCCCTAAGGCTGTTCCATTTCTCTCAAGGGATCCAGTGCTACTGGTCAGGAAATACCCCTACTGGAAACTCCAAGGATTCTTATCTTTGGAGATTTCCATCTGAATTGTCATCAGTCTCATAACTAACAAGCCTCTCATCACTCAAGCTATCGCAGGCCTTTCAACACTCACAACAATCCAAAGTACACCAAATCTCTTCTACCTATCCTGTACAACCCTAAGAGAATGGACCCCCTTCTCTTCCACACAGTCTCTCAAGATGTCCATCTCCTTCCAAGGCTCCGGTGCTTCTGGTTAAGAATCTCTCTGCTGGGACTCTTAGGACTTGCAGCTGTGGACAATTCTATCTGAACTTCCTTCAAGCTCATGCACACAGGCATCCATTCCCTCTTGGAATGATCAATAATTATTACAACTATTCACCAATGGCTCTCCTCTTCCTGCTATTCATTTCCATGCTAATCCCAAGAGCACACGAACTAGCAGTAGTGAGTGAAGAGGAAGAAGAATAAGGGAACAAAGGGAACAAGACAAACCAGGGGAAGAATGACCCCCAAACTTCCCCCAAGCCACCATCACACAACCATTCATATCCATGCTCAGACCAAGAGCATACAAATGCAACAAGAGTGAGGCTCCCAAAAATGAAGAGTGGAAAAGGTGTAACAATGAATGAATAAGAACAAGTGAACAAGTGAATCCCCACCCAAACAAAATATGGGTTTATATAATTACTTGGAAATCAAGAACCTCATGGCCTCCCCCAAGAAGCTAATGTAACCCCTTTTCTCCATAAAATAAATTATGGGTAAATAAGTAATAATAAAAAGAGACTTAGCCCCTCAAGTCCCCTCTCTTGTGGAATCATAGCCCCCTATCTCTTTTTTCCTTGTCGGTCTTGTAGCCAATAGTGTATTTTATTAATGTATATGAAGTGTTACATTTCCTAGGCACTCTGACCCCTTTTCAACTTTACCAACTCACCAGCCTAAGTCACAATTACATAATACCATATAGTTCATAAGGGTTAAACTGAGATGTTACAACTAGTCAACCCAAAATGAATAGAAGACAACATATTATTTTGGGAAAAGGCCAAGGAAACAACCTATACAATGTTGGGGATGTGAGGGGAATCACTTGTATAAGGACCACCCTCACAAAGGAGAAAGAATGAGGACTTTCCACAACATCCAGTAGGTTGAAATAGTGGAGGATATGGGAGGAATCATGCCAAGGATTTATGCAGCCTTGGACAACATGCAAGCAGAGTATCAATCCCCTATGATTGAAGTGGAAGATACAATTGCTAACCAACCCATAACAGCGTTAATTGATTCTGGAGCTATCCATAGTTACATAAGCTCTAAATTTTTTGAAATATTTCACTTGCAAAGGAGTAAGCATAAGAAATCTTGGTTAGTTCAGTTAGCCATGAGGGCTAAGAATAAGATCAATGAGTTGGTTAAATATTTTCCAATAGACATGAATTAACTCAATACAAAGGTAGATGTGAACATTATACCTTTGGGTTCATATTATTGTATAATTGGCATGGATTGGTTGGAAAAACACCATGTTGTTATAGAATGTTACAAAAATACAATAAATTGTGTTGACAAGAAAGGGTAGCAAGGAAAGATTCAAGGCATTCTGAGAGATATAGTTGTTAGTGAAATTTTAGCCATGCAGCTGAAAAAGAGTTTTAGGAAGGGATGCCAAATTTTTGCAGCCCACATGGAAGAGGAAGCTAGTGATAAAGTGGAAATTATTGAAGACCATCCAGTCTTGAAATATTTTGAAGATTTTTTTTGGAAATCCCAGGATTTCCACCGAAGAGAGACATCAATTTATTTATTGATTTGGTGCCAGGAGCTTCCCTAGTGTCCAAGACACCTTACAGAATGGGCGCACCAGAGTTGAAAGAGTTGCAAATGCAACTAAAAGAACTTTTGAAGAAGGGGTTTATACGCCCAAGTGTGTCGCTTTGGGGATCCCCAATTCTTTTTGTGAAGAAGAAAGATGGGACCTTAAGGTTATGTATTTATTTTAGATAGATGAACAAGGTCTCTATAAAGAACAAATATCCCTTGCTAAGGATTGATGATTTATTTGATTAGTTGAAAGGTGCAAGCATATTTTCCAAGATTGTCTGGAGATCAGACTATCATCAAGTGAGGACAAAATAAGAATATATTAGCAAAAAAATTTTCACAACCAGGAATGGTAATTATGAATTCACGGTAGTACCATTTGGACTATCAAATGCCTGAGTTGTTTTTATGTGTCTAAGGAATGGAGTGTTCGGGGAGTACTTGGACATGTTTGTAATTGTTTTCTTAGATTATATTCTCATCTAATCTAAGTTCGAAGAGGAGAATGAGGAGCATATGAGAATGGTACTAAAGGTTTTATGGGAGCATAAATTGTATGCCAAACTAAGTAAGTGAATCTTTTATCAAAATAAGATCCATTACTCGGGGCATATTATTTCAGTAGATGGGATAACAGTCGATCCTGAGAAGATAGAGGCCATTAGAGGATGGACAACACCAGGAAATGTGATAGAGGTAAGATCATTTATGGGTCTCGCAGGTTATTACCGAAGATTCATAAAAGGGTTTTCAAAGATTCCAAGCTCAATCACTTCTTTGCAAAAGAAGGGAGTGAAGTTTGGATGGACACCAAAATGTGAAGAGAGCTTCCAGTAGTTGAAAAACATTTTGACATGTGTGCCCATATTAAAGATTGCATATCCAGATGAAGAATTTGTAGTGTGTGTGGATGTGTGAAAGGAAGGGCTTGGTGGAGTCCTCGGTAAAAAATATCATGTGGTATGCTATGAGTCCCGAAAATTAAAAGAGGATGAGAGAAATTATGCTACTCATGATCTAGAATTAACAATGATTGTACATGCAATAAAAATGTGGAGACATTACCTCATGGGGAGGAGATTTGAGATAAGAACATACCACTATGGTGTGAAACATTTATTTGGACAGACAACATTCAATGCTAGAAAAACTAGATGGATGGAGTTTCTTAGTGAGCATGACTTCGAAATTAAACATATATCAAAGACAAAGAAAATCAAGTTGTTGATGCACTCAGTAGAATATATCATGAAGTGCATTTTTCATCCATTAGCATGTACATGACAGATTTAAAGGATAGAATTCTTGAAGCAACAAATTCATATCAGCTTTATTTTCAAATGAAAGAAAACTTACAACAAGAAAATTCATAGAAAAAATTAAAAAAATATGAATTAAAAGAGGATGGAATCCTCTTGTACAAAGGCAAGGTGTATGTGCCAAATTCCACGGAGATGAAAAATATAGTGTTGAGATAAACACATAACGTGCCATATGCTGGGCACCCAAGATATAAGAAATCCATTACAACTGTAAGGAGCCAATACTTTTGGCCCATAATGAAGAAAGAAGTGGCTAACTACATAGCCCAGTGTCAAGAGTGCGAAAAGGTGAAAACAAAGCACATACATCCAAAATGATTTCTACAGCCATTGCCCATTCCAAAATGGAAGTGGGAAGTGGTTACAATATATTTTATTACAAAGCTTCCCAGAACAATGAATCAACATGATTCCATCATGGAGGTGGTGGACAAATTGACTAAGGAAACACATTTTGCTCATGTGAAGACAACACACAAGGCAAAAAAAATTGTAGATATTTACATGAAGGAAGTCACCAGGCTACATGGAGTGCCTAAGGGAATAGTTTCAGATAGAGATTCCAAATTTACATCCAAATTTTGGGAAGGTTTTTTCAAAGGATTTGGGACAAATCTGAATCTTGGTACAACGTATCACCCAAAGTCATATGGGAAAACAGAGAGGACCAATAGGATAATTGAAGACATGCTCAAAATGTATATTGTGATGGATCGACCATCAAAATGGGAAGACTATATCCACTTAGTGGAGTTTTGATTATAATAATGGGTATCAAGCCTCATTAAAAATGAATCCATTTGAAGCTTTGTATGGCATGAAGTGTAACACACCCATGATAGCCCAAAAGATAGAGCCATCATTGGGCCAGATTTGTTAAAGGAAATGGAAGAGCATATGACAAGGATCATGAAGAATATAAAGGCTTCCCAAGATAGGAAGAATATTTATGTAGACAAGAGCATATATTTTAAAGTGGGGAAACATGTTTTCCTAAAATTTAAAGAAAAAATAAGTTCGATAAGATTGGGTTGTTGCCCGAAGTTGGCAACAATATATTGTGGGCCTTTTGAAATATTAGAAAAGATAGGGCTAGTTTCATACATAGTATCATTGTTTTCATCCATGAGAGTGAATAATGTATTTCATGTGTCATTATTAAATAAATATGTGCCTGACCCTAACCACATAATTGATTGGATTGTGATCCAGGTGGAAAATGAAGGGGATTTCCAGGTGGAACTAGTGTGCATCTTGGACTAGAAAGTCAAAGTTCTCTGAAACAAATCCATAGGGATGGTAAAGGTTCAATGGACCTGCTACGAACCTGAAGATGCAACATGGTAGCATGAAGAAACAATGCAGGAGGAACACCCACATTTTTTTTCCAATTTTGAATAAAATAGAAGCTGAAAATACAAAACTCCATTTTTGGGGAACTAGTTACTGGAACCACATCTCTAAAATTATTGGTCACCTATGTTGATAACCCTGATAAAAGAATGGTGCAACCTAATGGACTAAAGGCAGTGAAGGGGGAACATTCCTTGGGTCAACAAGTTGAGAAGAACGAAAGATTATGGTTGGGATTGTTGTTGGAGGGTAAAGATTGTATAATTTTATTTTTATTTTCCAAGTATTGTGATGTAAATATGTGTGTGTGTGTGTTTCAACATGGTGTGGTGTATCGAATTTGATGCACAATTGTATGGGAGGGGAATGTAACATCCCCACTATAATCCCCGGTTTAATTATTGCATAATGTAAATATAAATGTGGCTATGACCAAGCAATGTAAATGGAAAATGTATTTTACTGAATTGTAAATAAATATAATGTAATACTAGCGGCTGGGATATGGACAGAGATGGGGGATGATTAATCCACAAGAGAGGGGGAATGCCTAGAGAGTGTCCAAGAGGGGTCCAAAGGGAAACAATTTGTGGGTATTAATTCAAACCCACATTTTTGAATTTTATTATCATTTGGGGAAAACTTTTATTTTTTGGTTGAGTGTATGAGAGCCCAATAATTGAATACCTGTCATAGAGTGGGTGTGTGAGTCACATCCCATAGTTATTAGAGAGCATGGGGCCAAGGTAAAATCAACATTGGGTAGAGTGAGCAGTCAACTATCTTGGGGAAAGAGAGGAAATTTGTATGGGTAGTAACAGACAGTTTTTCACATTCAGTTTTACATGAACATCAAGTAGAGAAGAGGGGAGGAGAGCTTGGGATCTAGAACAACAAGGATGGACAAATTCTAGAGCATGCTGGAGCATTTTTGGAGCATTTTGGAGCTGGAAATTGAAGAGCGAAGTTGTCAGGCCTGAAGAGTGAACTCCTGGGTGAGTTGCGTTGTACCAACAATTGTTTACCGTTTTTTTTGCTAGTGGTTTTCCTGGAAATGAGTTCCCTTGAGTTCCCAGTAGAGAGATTCCAAGCTACTTGAGCTAGATAGACCTTGATAAATGAATGGAATGTCTGATGGAATGAGAGCCACGAAGGGGTACATTCCTTGGGTTGGTTAGGTTAAGAGGAAGAGAGATGGAAAAATTTCAGGATAGCTGCAGGAGAAAACAGGTGGATTGCGTGATATGGAGTTGTGAGGGACTGTGAGAGGCACCCTTCTTTTGTGGATTCCTAGCCCCAACTCAGGGGTGACCTTTTTTTTGAGATCTGGAACAACAAGTATATGGTTGGGTGGAACGTCCTTCCCAAGTAGCTGATTGCACAAACATTTTATAAAAGATAAGTATTTATCTGTTTGTTGAGTTATTCCATGAATTTAATTGTTTTTCTTAACTCTGTATATGTGAATGGTTAATTGTTGTTGTGAATGAGTTATTAGCTGCATTCATGGTCATTTAGAGTGTTGTATATGCATTTAATTATGGATGTAATAAATTAGTTGAATATGTGTTTAAATCTAAGATGGTAAGCTACATGATTTTGATTAGAAAAATAAAAGTTCATTTTTATGTGTATTTCCGCATAGCAATGTTCCCTGGTTAAGCTAGGAAATGTTACAAGTTGCACTTGAAATTGATTGTTCTTTGTTCACAATTGTTCCATGTTTTCCTTTAAATGCACTTTCATTTCTATTCTCCATGTTGAATAATTGTTCTCATAAGGGATTGGAACTTAATCATCCATTTGTGTGTCCATGGATCTCCTCCAAGCTTGTTAAGGCTTTAGTGAAGGCCAGTTCTGATACCAATTGTTGGACACACTGAGCACACTAAGAGGGGGGGTGAATCAGTGTAGGGATATTTTTCACTTCCCTTCTCAAAACTCCTTAGTTAACAATCACCATTTACTCATCACTTATTATTGACATTTATAACCAGTTGTATGTGAACATATATCAACAACATATAACAACAACATATATCATCAATAATCCATCACAAAAAAGAACACAAAGAACAAAATATGTATGTACAATTTTATTTTTATCATGGACTACAATCCTTGGGTTTATCAGCAACAACTGAATAGAGTATCAACTCCACAAGAGCACCAACTTTGCAATGCAAGACTCAACTTACACAACTCAACACCAACTAAAAAGAGGATTCAATCCTCAACAGATACCAATCTATTAACAGGTACACGACTTGTCAATAATGAAACACGCGTATGTATGCACCCTACCAATAATGAAACCCGTGTATGTATGCGGTCTGGCTCACAACAACCTGCGTATGCCTCCTTAAGAACTAGGGTTTTCTCTCTTCTTGAAAACTTAGATCTTCTGCAACTTCTGTCATATCCACTTATTCCTTTCACTGTCCAATCTATACCATAACTAATCAGAATATATTTATTCTCTCCAACAACTTACTCATCCTCCTCAACCATACACTATGAATGCTACTTAATTATGTATATGAAACCAGTATACTATGGAAACCATATCAGTACTAAAACATAAGAGTGCTTCTCATTCAGTCAATCAACCAACATAACCATATCACAATAGCCATACCAATAATTCCTTAATCATTCACCATATCATAAGCAAGAGTATCCATCAAAACAATCATGTAATCATACCAGAAATTCTATGGTAGATATGAGCCCATAGAATGCAGTTCTGGAACTTTCTTCAGCCTTCAGGATCCTGACACCAACTCATACTCAAGTCTCCATGACTTCCTTCAACTGTACGTGCTCTAATATCATTCAACCCAGGTGTGTACGCACCCTGCCTCACTATATCCTGCATATGTATGCTCTCTGGCTCAATGATGCTCACGTACGCCTTCAGAAACTAGTGTTTCTAAACTTCTGAAACTTTTTCCATCAAGATTTTAGACTTATAGAAACTTTGATGTGTCCATGAGATCCTCTAGTCAATATCTCACTCATAATAGATCTTCAATATGCTCATTAGAGAGATGTATTTACAAGAGACCCTTGCCTCTTATTTATACTCTCCAAGTAGCTGTTGGATTTTTAATGAGCTATGGCTCATGCATTCTCTTTAAATTTTTTGTTTAACATTTACATGAACCATAACTACTACAGTAAAACAAGATAACAAGAAGAATAACCATGCACAAGAACACAAGAAGTATCTTGGGAAACCCTTCTCAAAAAGGGAAGAACACCCAACCAATCCTTTTTTATATTCTTCAAGAGAAAGACCTCCCACACCATCACCAAACCTAGCACACAAGGGGGTGCTGTAATTTTCATAATTTCAGACCACAACTTCTGAAATATTGAGATGACACAATGATAAGTGTGTTTCCTCAATGGGGATTCACATTTATTTATATAATACTTGTCACATAAATGACGTGTCTTTTGGCACAATAGGGCTGACCTCAATAAATCAAAATATAATTAATAATTATCAAAATATAATTAATAATTACCATATTAATTATATTTTACATTAAGGTGGGGCCGACATGTACCCTTTACATTACAAATAGGATTACAGGTAAGTATGATTCTTGAACAATATATCAAGGGATCTCATACACCCACTAGTGCTCAGCCACTAGGGGCACGTCCATAGGGATGCCCATATCTCTATCTCACTGCGTATCATAAGAGAACCACACTCACTAGTGCTTAGCCACTAGGATCACGTTCACCTGTGCTCATCCACAGGAATGCCCACTCAAAAAATCTTCTTTCCCACTGCATTACACAGGAGAATCATTTGGAGTTCATCATCTCAACTCTCTTCTTAGAGGAGGCTAATACATTGTCTTCATCTTTGTCTCATGATGATGCACCCAACTCTATGGGAATTCACATGTTCACCTTGTGCTCATCCACATGCACATCCAACTCAACAATCTCCTTTCTCACTGCATTACAAAGTAGAATCATTTGGAGTTATTCTCAACTCTCTATAAGGAGGAGGATATCATTAAATTCCATCTCTGTCTCAGATAAGAACCACACACCCATCTCAGGGGATCTCTCTCAGGTCTATGTCCTGGATGATGTCTCACGTAGTTGTAATCATCAACACTCCCTCTTAGGTAGGGAGGCATTCTCGCTCAGGACAAGTTTCACACAGAAGTATTTGAACTTCATTGTAACTCTTCTGGTCTGCTGTACTCTCTGCTCAATATGTATCGATATATCCATGCAAACTCAAGCTCACATTGGAGGCATATCTCATGCCATATCCAAATGTGCCTGATATATATATCTCAATACATGCTTTGATGTTATCCAGTGATTCTATCTCGCCTGACTCATGGATTGAGTAAGCACATTCACTGCATAGCATATATCAGGTATGGTGTTAACCAGATACATCAATGATCCAATCAGCTGTCAGTACACATGTGGATCAATCTCGTCTGAATCAACATCATTTATGTTTCATCAAATACACCACCATCGGTGTAGACACGGATTTTTCATTATGTCATACTGAACTTCTTTAATATCCCCACTGTATATTTTCCTTGAATTAGGAAAAGTTTCATTGGTCCCCTGTCATACTTCTTTTCCCAAGAAGTAGTGCATCATACCTAGATCCTTCATCTCAAAATCAGAGGTCAAAGATTGCTTGTAAGAACATGGCTTCATGAATAAGTCATTTAAATCAGGCTCTTGTCACCAACAATGTAATAGTATAGGTTTGGATCAACAATAGTCTTGCTAAAACCCAAAATTCATCAAGGACCCATCTATATAATGTAGTTTCCAACTCATGGATGGTAGTACAGATGGGAGTGCATCGAGCTACTGGATCAATATGTCTCATTAGAGTTCACTCCCTCTGCTTGTGAGAATACTTTGACTACAAGTCTCGTTTTGTATTTCCCGACACTTCCATCAGCTACATGTCTTTCTGCCTCTTGCAGAGTTTGTCAAGTCTAGAAATTCCCTTTTATGGCCTACTACATTGTCCCTAGGAATATCAACTGGAACAACTAGATCAACTATATCAATGGCTATCTCCCTTTGGACTACTGAAGAGGAAGAAGTTATTGTCTCTCTTTCTTAATTAATTTGACTCCTTCTGAGTTAATTAACTCCCTCTGAAGTCTAACGGATAACCATATTCCTTTGATGTTAACCTTCCTGGAACAAGAAAACAAATGAAAGGAAACAAGACAAGAATATCTCGTAGAGGATATTCATGAGTACATTTCTAGAATCAAAACATTTGTTGTCACAAATGTTACCACATATATTTGTCAAGGGCAGTAGGTTGTCCAAGTTTGAGGCCTGCACAAGAAGCGCCAAAGTGCAGTGTTCAGAGTAGTCTTGGACGTCCCAAAGTCCCGAAGCATCGAAGTGGCTGAAGTCCCGAAGTTCCCAAAAATCCCAAAGGGATGAACCCTGAAGTCCTGAAGTGCCCGAAGACCCGAAGGAGATCTCAACCATCGATTTAAGAGGATATGTGGCAGTCATCAGTATGGACATGTGGCGCACTCATCAGTTGTGACATCAGGCACCTATTCAACAATGACACATGGCACTCAGTCCAGGAAGTCGTGGGCATATCATTCGCTTCTTTCTTAGTGACACGTGTCACTTCTCTTTCATGACATGTCATCATAGTAGCGACAGGTCGTCCTCCGAGAGGTGTTATTGTTGAATGTCAATAGTAGCGTTCCCCTCCCCTAGGGCACAGTTTGGAGGATTCTAAAGTTGATGGGCGTTTAAGCTTGGTAGTAGCACTAAATCTAGCATGTGCACACATATCTCAGATCGAGAACAAATCTATGACCACAGTCCATTGCGGGGACACAACATGCTTGGGCGATAATTTTATTGAGCGGTCCCACAATTAAAACCATGGTTTAGCAAAAGTAATACGTGGAAAAAGGTGGTGGCTTGCGGGCTCAAAAACAGTGTGAACCCAAACCACATTTGAGCAGCCTCTCAATCACGTCCTTATATAGCATCCTATTTGAGAGCAGTGTGTGGACACCCCTTGGGAATTAGGTTGCATTTCGATCCCGAGAATAGGCAGTTAATGAAAATAGAGTTGGTGGTTGAAACCTTGGGTCACTCCATAACTAGAAGGCATGGAAGGCCCGAGTGTGGGGACTGAAATGTCAGCTGTGGTGCCCCTGTGGACATATTTTACTGTAGACCCATGTTGATCTGAGCTCGCGTCTGACAGAGGGATACATGCACAGTCTGAAAAAAGACTGCTCAAACGCAATGCTTTGAATGTAGTGATGGGATCACACTCCTGATAGTCGGGGACTGATCCGAGTATAAATAGATAGTTTTGATATTTTGTTAAGGTCATCAAATGGTTGAGAAAAGCTCCCTATTTTGTAATGTTTTGATGCCAGAACTATTCTCTGGTTATGTATCATATTTGAGACTTTTAGATTAATAGAAGTCAACCTCTTTTCATATCTTTGTAAAAGCTGTGCTAAAACACTCGGGCATGGAGGATCCAGTCGAGGGTTGTTATGTTGTTGTAATGTAGGTTTGATTGCAGTCGTATCATGACTAGTTTTAGTCAACTTCCTTGTGATCTTTTCCCCTCTTACACTGAATGGCTCGGGCATGGAAGATCCAGTTGAGTTGTTGTAGCTTCATGGTGATGTAGGTTTGATCATTATGATGTTGTGACTATGTTGTTTGGACATATTTCAGTGTCTGAATCTTGAGCTTAAGAGTGATCTTGAGTCTGAGTTTTTCTTCTCCAAGCTACTTGAAGGCCTGATGCCCATAGCAGTCTTGTCCACCTTTCTTACTAAGTCTTCCCTCTTCTCACACTTAAACTCAATTCATCGACTGAGTTAGTTGTGGCCCTCACTTCCCTGTGCATTTCTTGTCCAGTTCTGTGTTGAACATCATTCATATATTGAGTTTTTTCCATTGACCTCCACTCATATAAAACCAACATCCATCAAAATCTCTAATGGGTATTGGGCTTATCCTCCCGCAATCTGAGGGTGAATTTATGTTCTAACATTCATGGTGCCATTTTCAAGGAATGAATTGAAGACATTTCCCTGGGATAGAACGACAAATAGCTTCCAATTCTTAAGGTGCTTCAGATATTAGAACCATTGAATATTGCAACTTGCACCTGGTGACTCCACTATCGAAGACTCCACTGGGGAGGATCTTGTTGACAGAAAGATGACCATACCGAAGGGGAAGACCAAGTATCAGTTTATGAGCTTTATTCATGAAATCTTGTTCTTGTTTATGAACTCATTTCTCTCTTTCCCTTCACATATAAAGAGGATTATCCTTTTCTTTGTCTATTTAGATGATAATAGGCCTTCCTTTATTTATCCATCCTTGGAAGAAGAAAACATGCCCTCTTCTTGTGTTGTAGATACCGATCTCATGTCTTTACCTTTTCCTATTCATAAAAGTAATATCTATATTGCATCTCCTCTTGAAATTGATCACCCTTGTAGCCCTGAGGAGGTTGAAAATAATTCACAGTCTTCTCAAATATTGTTGCCCTCCATTATTCCTGATGAGCCTTGCCATCAACTCGTTAATCCTCATGATAAATCCACTGCTTTTCAAATTAAAATTAGAAATAAGTTGTTTAAACCTTTAAGGCTACCACATGACCTTCATCCTTATCCTTGTTATTCGTTTGAGTATCTTCCTCGGTTTTCTGGAGAGGATTGTATTACAACTGAGAGGCATTTGGAGGCCTTTGATATCTTTGTTGATCAGTTTGAGATTGTTCATGATGATGTTTCCATGAGACTATTCTCACAATCCCTGTCTAGAGATGTTGCTGTGTGGTTTAGATGTCTGGAAGCCAGTTCTATTGGCTCCTGGACTGAGCTATGCCATGCATTTTTAAAGTGTTGGGGTGAGAACAAGTCCCTTGATCAATACTGGTTTAAGTTTAATTCCTTGAGGAGAGGGGAAGAGGAAGCCTTGGTTGTGTTCAACATGAGGTTTTATAGTGTTTATCATAGTATGCCTATGGAGATCAGACCCATAAAGACTATTTCCATGGTGTACTATGTCATGGATGAACATCCAGAGCTGGTCCTTCTCCTGAGAGAGAGGAAATATTCATCGTTAAGACACCTGCTTGAAGATGTTGTAGAAGTCGAAGATAACATTAGGGCTAGCAAGAGAGTTCATATACAAGAATATCTTGAAAAATTGCATGTGCCCAAGGAAGAATACTGTCAGGATGTTTCATATTATGAGAAAGAAGATAGTGATTATGAATCAGATCTAGAACTACAACAAGGAAAAGAGACTACAACTGCTGATGATCAAGAGTTGTTTTCAAAGGAGCAGAGAGGTTTTTTATTTGCAAGCAGAGAGGCATTTATAGAGGAGCAACCTGGTATTCTAAAGTAGCCAAGATTATTTCACACGATTCATGATCCTATGGCTATACACATGGAATCATATGTTTCAGATTTTGAGGATTTGAAAGAGCATACCACATAGCCTTTTCCTTTATACATTGAGGAAAAACATTGTGTGTAAATCTGCCATTCAGTGCCTACAGAAGACAAAGGGCAGAGCTTTCCCATGTTTCTTGTTTATGATGATTATGATTCTGATCCTTGGGAGAGTCATGAAGAAGAAGAGGGAGAACCAAAAGTGAAGTTCATATCCTTCCCAGATCTTGCAAATGAGCAATCATCACCTGGGATCAGTCAGCCCGCATCAGTTGTTCACTCACCCGTGCTTTCCAGAGACATTTAGCCATGTGTGAGCAGCTGTAAGACAAAGCATGTTTTCTGTCACCAGCCCAGTGGGTTTTTTCATTTTCTCTATGAACCTATAAGGGAGTACATGGAGTTGCATTTCCTTCATGTCATGGAGCCACTCAACTTTATCTTGACTTCAGCACTAGGAGAAGAGTTGAAAAGTGTAATCATTTTGCTGTCACAGTTGCATTATTTTTATTTGATCAGTGACAGAGAAAATAAGTTTTCAGCTAGAGAGTTTCTTGAATGGATATGGTGGAAGTTTGCTTTCACCTAGAGCTTTGTAAAAATCAATTAGTCTAGGAATGTACATAAATAAGCTCCTCCTGTAGCCCATGTATTTTGCTTTCATTTTTAGGATAGTGTGATTGTCATCCTTTAATCCTTAGCAGGATGTTTTTTGAGCATGAATCCATATCCCAATGCATAAGGCGACTGGAACTTCTTGTTCTCGGCAGCTCGCAGGGAGCATGCCATCCCCTGTGGAGCCAAATGTTATCACATATAGTTGTCAAGGGTAGCAGGTTGTCCAAGTTTGTAGACTGCAAAAGAAGTGTCAAAGCACAACATTCAGAGTAGTCCTGGAAGTCCCAAAGTCTCAAAGGCCGGAAGCACCGAAGTGCCCAAATCTCGAAGTGGCCGAAGTCCCGAAGTTCCCGAAAATCCTGAAGGGACGAATCCCAAAGTCTTGAAGTGCCCAGAGACCTAAAGGAGATCTCAACCATTGATTTAAGAGGATACATGGTAGTCTTTAGTATGGACATGTGGCACACTTGTCGGTCATGACACACGACACCTATTCGACAGTGACACATGGCACTCAGACCAGGCAACTGTGGGCATATCATTCGCTTCTTTCTTAGTGACACATGTCACTTCTATTTCATGACACGTCAGCATAGCGATGATAGGTCATCCTCTGGGAGGTGTTATTGTTCAACGTCAAAAGTAGCGTTCCCCTCCCCCAGGGCACAGTTTGGCAGATTTTAAAGTTAGCGAGTTGTTAAGCTTGGAAATAGCGCTAAATCTAGCAGGTGCACCCAGATCTCAGATTAGGACCAGATCTACGACCACAGTCCATTGCGGGGATGCAAAATTCTTGGGCGATAATTTTCTTGAGTGGTCCTGCAATTAAAATTGTGGTTTAGCAAAATTAATACATGGAAAAAGGTGGTGGACTGCGGGCTCAAAAGCAGCGTGAACCCAAACCACCTTTGAGCGACCCCACAATCATGTTCTTATATAGCGTCTTATCCGAGAGCAGTGTGTGGCTGCCCCTTGGGAATTAGGCATTGTTTTGATCCCAAGAATAGGCAGTTAATGAAAATGGAGCTCATGGTTGAAACCTTAGATCAGTCCATAAATAGAAGGCATGGAAGGCCTGACCATGGGGATTGAGCCATCAGCCATGGTACCCCCGTGGACATATTTTCCTACATACCCATTCTGATCTGAGCTCACGTCTAATAGAGGGATACATGCAAATTCTGACAGAAGACTGCTCAGACGAAATGCTTTGAATGTAGTGATGGAATCACACTCATGATAGTCGGGGACTGATTTGAGTATAAATAGATAGTTTTGATATTTTTTTAAGGTCGTGAAATGGTTGAGAAGAGCTCCCTATTTTGTAATGTTTTGATGCCAGAACTATTCTCTGGTTATGTATCAGATTTGAGACTTTCAGATTAATAGAAGTCAACCTCTTTTCATATCTTTGTAAAAAATATGCTAAAACACTCAGGCATGGAGGATCCAGTCGAGGGTTGTTATGCTTTTGTAATGTAGGTTTGATTGCAGTGGTATCGTGACTAGTTTTAGTCAGCTTCCTTGTGATCTTTTCCCCTCTTACATTGAATGGCTCAGGCATGGAGGATCCAGTCGAGTTGTTGTAGCTACATGGTGATGTAGTTTTGATCATTGTGTTGTTGTGACTGTGTTGTTTGGACATATTTCAGTGTCTGAATCTTGAGTCTGAGTTTTTCTTCTCCAAGCTGCTTGAAGGCTTGATTCCCATAGCACTCTTTTCCACCTTTCTTACTAAGTCTTCCCTCTGCTAACACTTAAAATCAATTCACTGAATGAAGTTAGTTGTGGTCCTCACTTTCCTGTGCATTTCTTGTCTAGTTCTATGTTGAACATCATTCATATATTGAGTTTTGTCCATTGACCTCCACTCATATAAAACCAACATTCACCAAAATATATGATGGGTACTGGGCTTATCCTCCTACAATCTGAGGGTGACTTTTAGTGCTAACAACAACTACAACACCTACTTGTAATGTATCAACTTTAGAAATGTAGGTTAGAGGTATGTTAATTTAAAAAAATCAAACCTGGAGTCTTCACTTCCAGTGTGTTGTTCTTCTGAATGCACTGAGACTTCTCTGGGTCCATGATTGCACCAATAGTTCCTTCCTCCTGCAAGTACCCTTATGACAATGATGTAGATAATATA
>ML785683.1:449128-460190 GCA_009831015.1 Picea engelmannii | reverse complement strand
TATATATATATATATATATATATATAAGTGAATACCTGAGAGTGTACAACAATGGAGGTTCTATTTGTTTGTCAATGTCATGATGATCAATGACATTCCTCACTTGTTTGTCTTGTAGCCACCAAAGTTGTATGCATTTACAGAAATTCCTTCATTCCAATGCTCAAGCATGACTTCCACTTTTGTTTCCGAGAGGATATCCCTTTGAGTGTTCACTTCATCATTTTTGAGAAGGATATAGTCAACATCATTGGTTGATGTTGAATCTCATACATTGATTCTAGCTTCAGTATTCAATTTTCTTTGATCATAAATTCTCAAATAGTTCTCTTGAATTATGCAAGGGATGTTTATGTCTAGAATTTGCATCTTTCCTAGGAGAAACTATAGAGATATGTGTATGTAAACCACCATTTCCCACAACTGATGTAGGTGCATGGTCAGCTAATTTGTTGTCCTAATGTTCATGGATGAATATGCCATCGTTCCTTCAACATTTTCTCTGCATACCAATGTTGGCATACTAGTAAGCGATGTCTTAGACTCCCCCACCCAAAACATTTATTATATCCTTTTTTTTTTGTTTTGATGAGAATTCATACTGTCCGGACACATTATCGATGTTCAAGACTTAATTACAGAAATGGCTACAGGACTGCCATATTACAGGCTGGACTGGTGACCTTTGGAGGGGAGGATCCATCTTATTCTTCTCGGTGCACCCCAACATGCTGAATTCTTAACTAGCGGTGGTATCAATATAGAAATCCTGAGTATTCGGATTACCAAGCCTTAATAAATACCATGTATATTGAATGGGCTATGAGTACGGATATTGACTTTAGACTGGGATTGAAATAGGTCCATTAACAAGGAATCAAGATAGTAGCTTTGTTATTGGATCTCGAATGGGAACTGGATCCACCCAAAGTGAAACTGGTTCTCGATCTAAATATTAATTGTATATTTTTGTGTTGACTGCTTTAACCCATAGGTACCTTAGTACTACCTTTGATTTGAGCATGCACCTAGCCATCTCAATCAAGGTTCAAATTTGTTCTCTATCACTATATTCTACTATGGTGTGTAAGTAGTTGAAAATTGATGCCTTTTTAAAACAAAACAACCCTTGCCCTTTTTCAAAGTACCTAATATAGTCCTGTAGCTGGTATGCTGAGCTTCAGACTGTCCGAAATTTCTAATACAGTCATGTGGCTGGTATGTTGAGCCTCTCCTAGGCAACGACTACCTTTTCTGGTAGGATGAGTTACCAAGGAACAAGTGGCAACCTTTCCATGCTGTCTAGGAAGCTTAAACAAAGTTCAGATTAGGCCCGTGACCAATTTTAAGGAGCGTTAGCACAGGGTGTTAATTAACATCCAACCCTTTCACTTTATTAGGATCCCCAGAACAGTCTGAGTTCCTTCCTTATTCCATTTTTAGGGGGTCCGACCCTTCTCCTTGGCTTCGGCCTCTTTCCATACACCTTGGATGCTTGTTCAAGGGTTGAAATTCACCAAATAAGGAAGATCCGACTCTCTTCATTTTCCATAGAAAATTATTTTAGGTTCGGCCTCATCTCTTCATACTTACAACAGAATTTTGGCATCCCTTTACCTTCAATGTGCAATTATTTTCTCCAAGCCTGCTCTGATACCATGTTGGACTTTTAATGAGCTATGGCTCATGCATTCTCTTTAAATTTTATGTTTAAAATTTACTTGAACCATAAATACTGTAGTAAACCAAGATCACAAGAAGAATAACCATGCACAAGAACACAAGAAGTATCTAGGGAAACCCTTCTCAACAAGGGAATAAAACCCAACCAATCCTTTGCTATATTCTTCAAGAGAAAGACCTCCCACACCATCACCAAACCTAACACACAAGAGGGTGTTGTAATTTTCATAATTTCAGACCACAACTTCTGAAATCATCAGATGACACAATAATAAGTGTGTTTCCTCAATGGGGATTCACCTTTATTTATATAATACTTGTCACATAAAATGATGTGCTTTTTGGCACAATAGGGACGACCTCAATAACTCAAAATATAATTAATAATTACCATATTAATTATATTTTACATTAAGGTGGGGCCGACATGTACCCTTTACATTACAAATAGGGTTACAGGTAAGCCTGACTCTTGAACAATATAGCAAGGGATATCATACACCCACTAGTGCTTAGCCACTAGGGGCACATGCATAGGGATGTCCATATCTCTATCTCACTGCATCCCACAGGAGAACCACACTCACTAATGCTCAACCACTAGGATCAAGTTCATCTGTTTTCATCCACAGACACATCCACTCAACATATATTCTTTCCCATTGCATTACACAGGAGAGTCATATGGATTTCATCATCTCAAATCTCTGCTCAGAGGAGGCTAATAGAGCATGAGAATTCACACGTTCACCTTGTGCTCAGCCACAGGGATGTCCAAATCAACAGATCTATTTTCTCACTGTTTTACAAATGAGAATCATCTGGAGTTCTTCTCAAATATCTATAAGGAGGAGGCTATCACTATGTTCCAGCTCTGTCTCAGATAGGAACCACACACCCATCTCAGGGGCTCTCTCTCATGTCTATGTCCTAGAGTATGTCTCACACAGCTGTAATAATCAACAATATATTCCTTAGAATCATTCGACACTTTTTCCACATATCCACTTTATCCACATATCCACCCTTATCAAACTTTGTCCACTTATCCACTTTGTTCATATGGCCACTTTCCCATTTAACCCTCTTTCCTTATTTTTAGGGTTAATCCATTTATAATCACTTTTGATAATTAGAAAGTTCTCCATTAACTTTATTATTTAAATAATCCTCTTTGACTTCATCACTTCACTTTATTATTTAAATAATTTCTTCTTTGTAAGAACTTTTAACTTCTTTGACCTTTTGGGGCTTCAATCCACCACATGATGGTCCTCCAACTTCGTAAGGCCATAACTCTCAAACCGTGAGGAGTTATGTGGAGTTCCACATACCACCGGAAATGACATGACAAGCAATATCCATCTAGGATAGTTTCACTAAAAAATTCACTGATGTTCATCTCATTATTCCATAATTAAGAATGGGTTCTCTAACCATACTTCTAGGATAACTCAACTGCAAAGCATCTTCCCGTGAGGGCTTTCACCATAAGGGGACCTCTTTGGAGTTCATCCATTTGTACTTCCTATCAACCATGAAAAGACAATAATGATTCATGTTTACTTCAATCTAACTGGAATAACCCATGACAATACATCACTATGACCACATCGATCCAACGATCAATACATTAATGCATCCATCCATCTATGCATCATATGTCAATGACAACACATCGATCCATATTCGTCTATGCATGAAATCATTTATTAATGCATTTAATTGACATACATTCATTTACAAAAATGACAATACATACTTCATAAATATACTATGACAAAACATTGTTCCTTTGACATCAATCCTTTGACATCAATGTCAACATGATCCAACAGGTTATTGGTAAATTAGCAAATCTAATGTGAGGTAATTTTTTTATGAAAAAATATGTTGATCCCTATAGTCCCATTGTTAAGATTCATATCAATAATGTTGAAATTGAGAACACATTAATAGATTTAGGAGTTGCAATAAATGTTATGACAAAAGGAACCATCGATGACTTACAATGGTCTAATCTTTTCCATACACCTACAATTTTGCAATTAGCAGATAGGTCAACAATAAAACTGGAAGGTGTATTAGAGGATATGATAGTCTCTTTAGATTCTTGGGAACTTACCCTATGGATTTTATGATTTTACAATCTAAATACAACTTGGGTGGTCATCCATTAATCTTAGGAAGGCCATGGTTAGCTACAATTCATGCCTTTATTAGTTGTAGATTGGGAGACATGACATTTGCGCATGGGGATTCAATTAATAAATTCAATTTATATCCACTTGCAAAATATTTAATTGAATCTGAACATACGTGATTCCTTCAAGATAAAAAAATGATGAAGAAATAGTACAACCCATTTTAACTATTGACCAAGCTATGAATTTAAAAGAGGATATTGAAGAAAATCAAATCATTAATTTTATCAATAATTATGATTATATTCAATATCCTGGGAGGCATCATACTTTTGATCATATCTTGGACAAAAATTTCAAGAAACTTGTGCTATATACACTTTATCAAAACTTTTTGATTCTATGTCTTTTGTCAATTCAATATCAGAATCATGTAGCACTTTTGTTGAGATTCAACAAGGGAAAACATTAAATATAAACTCTAAACTTGAATAATTTCAAAAATTGCAATTAATTTGAAAAACACAATAACATTCTAGTGCATTTGCATGATATTATATTGATATGTGTGGAGTTCATCCTAATACATGTATTTATCACATTTATATTCAAGAAAATTCTAGGCCAACCAAATGACCCCAAATACATATGAATCGAGTTTTGAAGGAAATTGTAAAAGAAGAATTGCAAAAATTACTATAAATGTGAATTTCATATATTCCTATTTCTAGCAGTCTATGGGTTTCACTTTTAGTAATTTTTCCTAAAAAGAATGGTAATTTTCTTTTTTGCATATATTATTGATAATTAAATAAATATACCTTAAAGGACCATTTTCCTCTACCATTTATAGATAAATTTTTAGACACCTTTGCAGGAAAAAAATGCTTTTATTTTATTGATGGGTTTAGCAGTTATAATCAAATTAAAATCACTCCAACAGATCAGAATACAACTACATTCACATTGCCATGGTGGATGTACACATACATAGTACTACCTTTTGGGTTATGTAATTCTCTTTATACTTTTAAATGCATTGTTTTAGGTATATTTTCTGACTTGATCCATGATTGTGTAGAATTATATATAGATGATTTTACTATTTATGGAAATAATTTTGAGGAAGCATTAGAAAATATTGAAAATGTTTTAATTAGTTGTTACGAGGAAAATCACTCTATGGCATGGGGTAAACCACAACAGACGAAAATGACTGCAAAAATCAACTCTAATCTCAAGTATTCTATACAAACAAATATGCTTACAAGACAAGATAAAGAGCCTACCTCGTATATACGTTCGATGAAGTCCACCATTGAGCCATTGACTCAAAGTAATACACCTGCAACTTGTCCTCAACAACCAAGATATGCAAAGATATGGTGATAATATATAAAGTTAGCACATACAATAGCATAGTCCATCAATATTCATAACAAATACGCCCATGGAATAACAATTCAAATATTTGCAAGCCATTAATTGGACAAGGAAATAGTCTTTCCATTAAAATGTAATCAACATAAGTGTATGAATGAAAAAATTTCATGTCGGCACATTCGAAACTGAGAAACTAAGTCCCTTCCATCTGGTCCTCCACCACTTCAATCCTCCACCAAAGGCAAGCTCATATAAGAGAGACAATGAGGTTCTCCATCAAATAGGGAAGAGCTCGGGGGATGAACAATGTGTTCAGACTTAAAAGGACAAAGGTATGCAGACTCAATATGAAGTGAATAATTTCTCCAGAGTAACTTTTTTCTCAAAGTTGAATTCTTCTCCTCTTTTCCATAGCTTGGATATGGACCATTTATAGCCTTCAAATGGAACTGAAGGGTCGAGTTGGAACATTTCTAGTATATGGAAGGTCAAGGATCATGGATCTCATTATGTGACATGGAAACCTGACACCATGTTTTAAATTTGGGCACAAAACCCAATGTACACAGGATGTAATGGTGCAACCTACGTATACGCATGTTGTATAGATGTTAGGGCACATATATGTGGAAAAATACAATTTTTATCTCCGGGAACTGCAAAAGGGGACTTCAAGKTTGCATAGGGAAATGGAAAAGGCCTTATGTGCARTTTTCCATAGGGTGAGGAAAATATTTCTATAAAAGATTCCCCCTAATGTGTGAGGTCAGAGGAGTATCTGCAATGGCCGAAATATATTATAATTCCCAGAAGTGCAGTAATGGAGAYCGAGCTGGATGAACTAGTTTCTCATAAGAATATTACAATCCATAATGACTTTACGCACATGGATGGAAATTTGAATTACATTGCAGATCCATGTGGAAATATACCAAACAACTATTCATGGCCATGAATAGGAAATGCAAAAGTAGATACATGCCATAGGTTGTCATACTCATGAACAAGGGCCAGTGAAAACCAATATCAAAATCAATATGAAGATATATGTATATAATGGAGTAAAATATGATCTCCCATGATCACTGAAGTCATATAGGTACTAGTCCAATGAATAATAGCAACAGATCAAGAAATTTACGACTATGAACTGATTTCTTCAAGTCTTCTACACGATTGGCTAAAGGTGAAATTTTACATCATGTGAATAAAGGAGTTGAGGTCAAACAAAATGAGACTTCATTTGATTATCGGTCATTAAGTTATACTTTTAATCAACACGAGACAACCTATCGATAATGAAAGTAGGTATCAAGGCACCGAGTACATTCTTGCAAGTGTGAATAAAGGTGTTGAGGTCGAACACTTGAAGAATCCATCGATCGGGATACATTGATGTATTCCCAACTTTTGATGGTGACAGAACCTGCCACTGATGATTGCAAGCCTTTGGGTACTCATAGGGATATAGGTCTCATTTCTAGAATAGATGGGTTGGAGTTGATGGAAGGAGACCCGCTGAAAGGAGAGCATTAAGGAATATCTCATCATTCAGGAGGAGGTACAAAGAAGGAGCTTAATTATTTGGAGGAACTTTGACAAACAACATGTTCACGAACCAATGAACCTATCCATCTTTCGCATGCACCAGATGCAAGCAGTGCACAAAAAAGACCCTTTGAATAACATCCAATAAGGAAAATTATTGACAAAGGAGAGGAAACCACCAATAAGGCTAATGGAATCCAAGACACTACACGAATCCCAATGTTTGAATATGTTTCTTGTCATCGAACACAAGGGAAACCCCCTAGTTAGCGACCAATGAGGAGATGTCAAATGCTAGGTTAAGGGTTACCTACTCATAAGGAATGTACAACTAGGGTGCACGGTAGGACTACAACTTCATGTAACTCTAAGAGACACCGAGGGTATGACTGACATGAAAAATCAAGAGTTCTGAGAAATGGTCAACACAGGCCAATAGACATCCTTTGAACAAGAGAAGGAGACATATGGATGACTCTAGAAACATAAAATCAATTATGAAACTTTGTGATGCAGGAGGCACCAATCAAAATCTCCATAGGGACTGGAAGAGTAACTAGTCGGGAGAGTAAACTCTAAGTAATGATCTCAGCTTCCTAAGGTCATGCTAAACCCAAAATTTTGATGACAAGTGGTCTCAAAAGTTTGTGCTCTGTTCAAAGGAGACACGACTGCTACCAACATAAGATAATATTGTTTTCCCGCCCGTCTTTTTTTTGTTTTTTCATAGTCAAATGAATGCTATGATACATAGGAGGAAACACATGTCACGAGTAAGAAACTATTTCCAGCAGTGGAACATACCTGTGCTCAATGAAAGGAGGTGCATGCATGATATGGACACTCGGGGGAATGTTTCCTCTTGGGGTATAGGGTGTCAAGTTGCAAAGGATATAAAAACGTCTCTACTTGGTTGATGATGCAAACTATTGAGGTGATAGGATTATAATGCGAAAGAGAGAATCAATAATAGGATCAATACTGCAAGCAAGAGAATGAGATGCAATTACAACTTAATGCCAAAGAATGTCCTTTTTCGTAACTTTAGTCTACTTGGTTTGAAAAAGGGTTAAACTTACACCAAATAGACGTCCTTTCAAATATAATTTACGAGTGTGAAAGAGACAAGTTCACTCGACAATCTTTTCTCTTTTTGAGAGAGTCAGAAAAGAACTTAAAATAGACTCGTTGGGGGTCCCATAGGTATAGGTCAACATGATTATGAGTAATAAATGAGGTTCCAATGCAAAGTAATATATTAGCTATAAGGGACTCCTGGTCCTACAGAAAAAATCTCTGCATGGGCACCGAATGGCACATAGGTTCGAAATTGGGAACCCATGTTTGGTAAGTCTCTACCATTCAATAACGACACTTCTAGTTGTAGAAAGAAGGTTCTGTGTTGCTAATAAATGGGTTCATACCTAAGGCATTCGAATTGCAGTTATAGGATAATGCAAGTGTGAAAAATGGCGTGATGACCTATCCTATATGATGGTTAATGAAGATACCTTCCGAAGTTACAAACGGGTGATATGATGCTATAAACCACAAGAATGCATGGATAAAACCACCAAAACCAACTCCATCCACTGCATTACTAGTACACTAGGCCAAAATATTAGCAAAAACTATGTGAAGTGGGTAAAATGTTTCTATAAATAGTGAAAATAACCAATCTTACTATACCATTTGTATTTTTTACCCAAATAGTGCATTTTGGACCCAATTTCCCCTGAGTTTCAACTGTAGATTGTGGGAGCTATGAGTGATGAAATTGACAACTGTCTGGACCAAGTAAGTATTCTTTCCCTTATGTCCATTTCTATTGGTTTAAAATTTTCATTTAGGCTTCAATTCTTGATTACTCTAAGGGATAAATTAGAAACTAGGGTATACACGAGGTGTAGTTCATCAGGCTGCATATACGCAACCCTATACGTGAATTTTTATCAAAAAAGACTGCATATATGTAGCCCTATACATGACTATGTAAGTTGCATCTCATGTACAAGTCTGTGAGTTGAAATTTTAAAATGGTACTGACTCAAAAATTGATTTTAAACTTGCAGGATGGTGCTAGAGTGGAGATAAAGAGAGCATGAAGAGGTTGATGTTGCAGTGGAAAGAGATCTAGGGGCCTAAATTTCATTAAGAAGATGTGGGCTATATAAATTTTGGGCTCTCAAAGGCATGAGGGCTCAAGTGATATTTCTCCATATGCTGGTGAACTACTAGGATCCAGATATAGAGGCCTTCAACCTAGATGGGAAACCATTGAGGATTGAAGTCAAGGAAATATACTTTTTGACAGGATTGTCACGTCGGGGTGAGGTGGTGAAACTCAAATCTCGGGGAGCTGTGAGTGGCATGGACATAGAGGACTACATAGAAACTCATTGCGTCACATGGACCGAGAAGGTAGGGAGCCAACTTCCAATCAGAGAGATCAACAATCTAAGTCTCAAGATCATTGTCCTAGTGTTGACACAGATCACAGGTTTGACCTCGTTGCATCAAGAATCAAGGACACTTATGTTCTACTCGGTGGATTTCTTGCGACCCACGGTTTAATACTGGTGCACCTCACTATTGGACAACATGAAGAGCCAACTAACAGATTGCAAATAAGATAGAAAGAGGAACTTTGGGTTTGCATCTATCTTATGTATTTTTTTCTTTGAGCAGGTTCCAGGCTTGGGCCCTAGAGTCATGATTGTTCCACATGGACTTCGCGATCTAGCCATGCAATGGTGGACCAAAGTGATGAGGCAGTTGGGAGTTGGTAGGGTACCAACGCCCTACAATGACAAGTTTTTCTTCTGGTGGCATCGACATGTGATATCTCTAGATGACTACCCATATGCATGGATCAACTTTAGAGGAGATCCAGACATGCCATTTGTTGAACACACCGCCCACACTGAGAGTGGGGGGGTGAATTAGTGTGTGGAATTTTCTTACTTTTTCCTCTTACAAGTTAGCAATTAAAAGATAATTGAACAGATTAAATTATAATCACAATGGACAAGAGATACCAGATGTATGTATAAGCTTTTGTATAATGTATATGTATATATATTGTGAATATAGTAATAAGAATTTTCCCAGCACCAACTATTTTGTTTCAGCACCAACTCAAGTAAGGAGCACCAAATCCTAGGAGAGCACCAACTCTCAAGAGATCACCAACTCTCAAGCAAGACCCAACTTCCCACAAGACCCATCTTGCTGATAGAACACAATCTATCCAACTAGAGTTCATATAGTAGTTCAACCAACTCTAGTAGTAGTGATCCATTATTGAATCAATTATGTTTCATGATCAGAGGTATACCATCAACACTCATCACTGCACTTCATCTTCTCTCTGTAATTCACACCTTCTTCACTTTGTCTTTCCTCTGATATTCATGCCTTATTCACTTCTTCTTCTCTCTGATATTCGCACGGACCTCAGGTCCGCATCCCCTTCATTTTTCTTCGTAGGCCGCTCTTTTTCAGCGAGCCTCTTTTTTCCACAAGCCCATATTATTGCACAAGCACCCAATCCAGTGACCCAATCATGGTTGTATTTATAGTTGTTTATGCTCAAAACTTGTTTAAGTTATTGAGCCAACTTGTGAAACAAGTTATAACTAACTTGTTCATTTACAAAAAGTTTTGGTCCCACCAAAGATCATCATTCCGGGTCTTCAACTTTACACCTGGAATCCCCTTCACTTTCATAAATCGATCACAGGTATGGATCGATTTCCTTCGTTTATGTGATTATAGAAATCAATGCTTCCTTCAAACCATGTTCATATGATCATTGACATAGAACCACAAGATATCAATTTAAGCGATGCATTACACTCTTCCCTTTAAATCTCTTTACCATATGACCAATGACGGTGACCTCATGTGAGGTGAGACGAGCGCTTGAGATATTATCAATTCAACGGTCATGATTCAATCTCCCAATGAGATGGATGATTTTCAGAACTTCGGGACTTTTCCCTTCGGGTCTTTGAGACTTCCAACCTTTCAAATCTCCCGAATACGATTTCGCCGAACAAATTGGAGGGTTCACATTTATATCACAGAACTAGATTAATGGTCATATAGGATCCTTACATCTATCCTTTCATTGATTAATCCAATAGCCATGACTTAATCAAGAAATGAGATGGATGGCCACCATTTACTTTGGGACTTCGACTATTATGATTACGCTATCCTTCCACTGTATTTTTATCAAAGGTTGAGAGTGCACCTGAAGTAATCTTTAGATCGGATGGCCCATGTCCACTTCGGGACTT
>ML785683.1:404269-442763 GCA_009831015.1 Picea engelmannii | reverse complement strand
GGAAGATCCTTCTAGAAGCGAAAGCTTCTATTAGGTCTTCTTACATCCGCCTTATTCTATTTTATTGAAAGGCCTTATTAATATTGACCTTTATTACATCCGAATATATTGTTCTACCTATGTGTGGGTTAGGACCCTAACATAAAACGCCCAAAGAAAAATTCCTAGAGTGACGTAGCTGAGTAGATTCCATGTGTCACTCAGTTTCATGATTTGCACATACCTGAAATGCCTATTCAACTTGGCACTTGTCATTTCCTGATTACACCATGTGTCCTTGCTGACATAGTCTTACTGACATGGATCTCCTCATGTGGCACATTTTCATCTCCTTGATCTCACGGTCAGAATAGTATCCGAAGGGTATCTTAGATCGATGGCTGAGAGTGACTTCAGAACTTCATCCTTCGGGACTTCAGGACTTTTGACATTTCTTGGTGGTGAAACTCGTGAAGTAATTCTCCTAGAGTGACGTAACTTATTGACGTCATGTGTTGACATGGAACAAGACAATTTCCTCTTAACACATGTCATCATATGATTATGCCATGTGTATTTTATGACATGGTCTTCCTGATCTAACGATCATCGTATGTTCTCCAGATTTGATGGTCCTTATTCATTTCAAATTTTCGGCTCTCCGGGCTTCGGGTTTTTCAAATCTCAAACTAAAAAATCTGAAGTGAGATTTTTCTGGAGCTTAACCTCCTCATATCTTTATACCCGAACTAAATGTTGTTCATCGATCATGATCCTAGATCGATGGCTCAATCTGTCTGCGATGCAACTCTTCTAGATTATCCTATCCTTCCACTTCGAATGATCCAACGACTGATGAAAATTCGCATAATTGAGATCTCAAATCTCTTACCTCGCTTATCCTACCCTTCCACTAAAAAATGATCCGACGACTGACAGGAATTCAGGTTTGATCCGACGGCTGACGGGTATTCAGATAATCAAATTCTCAACCCTTTAGCCCCACTTATCCTATCCTTCCACTTTAAAATGATCCGTTGGATGACGTGAATTCATGTTTGATCCGATGGCTGACGAGTATTTGGATAATCAAATTCTCAACCCTTTCGGCGTATCTTGTCCTTCCACTAAAATGTGATCCAACGGTTGTGAATACTCTCGAAGAAGATCAACGATCAAGGATGGTTGCAGAACCAAAACTTGCGAGTGATTTAACTAGTGACCAAAAATCCACAATTTGAAGTTGTGCACTTTGGTGTGTCAACCACAATCGTCGATCTTTGAGGCTATAAGATCTGACGATCCTGACTAATTGCGGGATTGGAAATAGCACAATATTTAATTCTCCTTTCGATCTCTACAATTCATCCCTATTGTTGATCTGGCGATTGCGCATCCAATGGTCACAACTCAATCTGAATTAAACTGATCGTTTGTTGGATCAACCACATTCATCCATATTCGAGTCTATGAGATCTTACGATCTAGACCAATTGCGGGATTGGAACTAGCGAGTCATTTAATTCTCCTTCTGATCTCCACAATTTATCCCTGCCATTGATCTGGCGATTACTCATCTGACAATCACAAATCAATCTGACTTAATCTGATCTCTTGTTGGATCAACCACAATCATCGATATCCAAGTCTATTAGATCTTACGATCTAGATCAATTGAGGGGTTAGAACTAGTGAGTTGTTTAATTATTCTTTCGCTCTCCGCAATTCATCCCTGCTGTTGATCTGGATTGTAGATCTGATGATCATGATCCTCCAATGATCCTCAAGCCCACGATCAATTATATGACCGACGTTCATTATATGAGACGATCAACACCGTCAATTTCTTGATCGGACGAATGTTGAGGCTTCTCACCTTGAGCTTACTCTTTTCCTTCCGAGCTTTGATCTCTGCATACTGTTCGCTCCTCCTCCTGAGCTTTGATCTCTGCATACTATTCGTTCCTCCTCCTGAGCTTACGCTTTCGATTCCGATATTTTATCTCTGTATATTGTTCGCTCCTCCTCCTAATCTTACACTTTCGATCTCTGCATACTGTTTGACATCTTCTGCTAACTGATATACTGTTGACATCAATGGAAATATCATATGTGGTAATTCATCATTAACAAAAGACCATCACATCGACTGTTGACATCAATGACAATATATCCAACAATATTCCTCTTTTTCATTGAGGGAAACACACTAACTTCATATACAAAACTCCCCCTATGATGATGCTTTGCTCTTATGAAGTTTTCTCTCCCCCTTTGACATCAATGGCAAAGGGTTGATCCCCTTATAATCAACATCTATTTGTCTGCAAGTTGTTTGACCAGAATATGAACTTGGGTAACTCACCCTAGAATCATGTTCTACCTGCCATAACTAAATGACTCCCCCTGTCAATATTCTCTCTCTTTGCTTCTGACTACTCTCCCCCTTTGTTTCTGAAAAAGGTAGCTCTTCCTAACAAGGTTTCTTCCCCTGTTAATTTACTAACTTCTTATCTCATTTGATTTTGTTTTTTTTGTTTCAAATGAGTAGTCTTCTTGATACCAACTTTTATAGTGATCAAGTCTTTTCAAAACTTAATCTAATTACTTTCTTATTTACTAACCAAAATACTTCCCCTGAGTTTTTACTGACTCTTCTCCCCCTTTGTTTCTAAAAGGGTATTTTTATTTTATTTATTTATTTATTTTTGACAGGGTCTCTCTTCTTGTTATCTCTATAGGATGTCATGTACATCATTTTGTACATTAGAATGTTGCTTCTGCGGATGCCGCTGTCTGACTGGAACACTGCACAATAGTAGCTCATATTTTTCAAACAACCCTTGGATCTGTATTGATTATCATCGATTTATAACCAGTTGTATCCATCTTTATCCAATATGCTTCTTTACTGTACATTTCACTAAAGTTGTGTGAGAAAGTTTATACTATTCTTGTCACATTACTGACATTCTTTTTGAAACAATCAACTTCACTCATGTTCACTTGTTTAGTCTTTTCTATCCACATCTGTGAGTGTCCTGGTTTCTTGAAATTTGTTATCTGATCATCTATTACTGCAACTTCATTTTTCTTCTATATTCCTTTTACTGTTTTTATTGTATTGTATAAATAATTTCTCATTGACTGTTTTCTTGAGTTCCAACAATTATGGGCTTTGTGTCCATGTCCACCACAACTGTAGCATCTCATAGTGTAACAATGTGTAGAAATATGTCCAACATGATTGCAGTTCCAACATCTTATACTGTTGTTGAACTTACCAACTTGTTTTCTTCCATGATGCCTACAATACAAAGCTTTATGACCATATTAATTACAAGAGAAACAATAACCGTTAAAAACACTCTCATACATTCTTTGATTCATCCATGAAGGTGTCTCTCTTCTAAACTTGCTTTGAGGTCTATGAGTAGATTTTGGATGTCTTCCTTGATTTGAACTTCTGAATTTTGTAGTGTTGCTTTTATTTCTTGAACATGAAGAATCTGAGTCATACCTTCTTTCACTTTTTACAAATGAAGGAGCTGTGTCAGACCTATCTTCATTATTTACAAATGAAGGACCTGTGTCAGACCTGTTTTCACCTTTTACAAATGAAGGACCTTCATTAGGTTTCTTAGGAGTACTGATTTATTCCTTGTTGTATCCAAGACCGGATTTGTCATTTGGTGATCTCTGACTATCCAAGATCTTATCCAGGGTCATGGAGTTGTTCAAGAACTTTATTTGGGTGTTTGACTTCTCAACCTTCTTTCTAAGATTCACAACTTATTCTTCCAGCTTATGACATGATTCTTCCTTTTTCTTCAGTTGGTTCCTCACTACCTCCTCCCTTCTTTTGGCTTATTCAAGTTGGATTTTAAGATTGACATAGCTTTCCCTTAGTTCTTTTAGATCTGCAAGTCTTTTTCTTGGTTCATCATCTTCCTTCTTTTCTTTTTTTGCTTGACTGATTTCATTTTTCAGTCTCTCGATCTCCTCTTCCTTTTCTTTTGTTAGATCAACAACTTTTTCTTTCAATCTTTTGATCTCTTCTTCTTTGTTTTCTAACTGAATATTTTTCCCAGATATGATTTCTTCATTGTCTTTGAGCTTTTGTTTTATTTCTAGGATATGCCTTGATTTCTAAGCTCATCATATTCCTTTTTCTTTTCTTTTGCTTAACTGATTTCTTTCTTCAGCTTCTCGATATCCTCTTCTTTTTCTTCTAATTGATTATCCTACTCATATATTATCTTTTCATTGTCCTTGAGCATTTCCTTTATTTCCAAGATATGTTTTTCACTCTTTTCAAGAAATTCTTTAGTGTAGTCATGAACATAGTTATAGTCTGAATCATTATGGTCATAGTGGTATTCATAGAGACTCCAATCAACCTTTTGTTTGGCCTTTGATAGTTCTTCTTCTACATATTCCATGGGATAAATGTTAACATAAGATTCTTTTATTGTAATTGAGTCTTCTTCTTTACTTGTAGGGGAGGATTCAATATCAACATTATTGCAATCAAAATATTGTGGAGAGTTTTTACCTTTATTGATGACTGAGTCTTCTTCTTCAGCCTTGATAGGAATGTCTTCTGTGTCTTGTCTTTTGATTTGATACATCTCTTCTAACTTCAGCCATAAGTCCTTGGCGGATGTGCATAGTCCTATGCTTGTCTTGACAATATATGATAATCCATTGAGAAGAATATTCAATGCCACTTAATTGTTCTTCCTTACTCTTATTTGGACTGTAATCTTGGATAGATTCTTTGATGTAGTTAAGTCCCAGGGCTTGCTTACTACTAAATTCAAAAATTCATATCCTCTTGACTTCAAATAATTTTTCATATTTTCTCTCCATGAGGAATAATCTGTTCCATCGAATAAGGGAGCTTCAATTGTGGAGAGAGCCATCTGTCCACCCATTTCTTCAGGATCTACCTTCCAGTGGTTAATCTGTTTTGAAGGAACCTACTCTGATACAAATTGTTGAACACACCACCCACACTAAGAGGGGGGGTGGGGGGGGGGTGAATTAGTGTGTGGACTTTTCTAACTTTTTCCTCTTACAAGTTAGCAATTAAAATATAATTGAACAGATTAAATCATAATCACTATGGACAAGAGATACTAGATGTGTTGGTGCTGGAAGTCACTCCTGGATTGCTTGCAGGAGTAGAGCCCAACGCCCATCAGTTTTTATGTCATGGTTTAATAGATGGGTGATCAAATGGGTGGAGACTCAAACAGGTGTGGCTTCAAAATGGGAGCTGCGTCTAATAGATGAGGAACAAAAAAGGTCTTGACCCAACTTCAGTTAGTGAGTTGAATAAAAGGTGAACAGGTGGAAGACTTGGGAGGAGAATGAACCAACGACCTCAGGCAGCAGGCCTTTCAGTGGTTCATGGGGGGAAAAACTCTGAACGCAAGATCCTCCTGGTTCAGGGCTTCGGGAAACTGAGAGGAAAACTTGACTGGATCCTCCAATTCCAAGTCGCTCAGCGAGGAAAAGTTCACAGAGGTCGATTAGAACAGAATGAATATCATAGTGATCCAACCTACATCATCCTATGACAATCACACTCGACTGGATCCTCCAATTTCGAGATGCTCTAATACAATATAAACAAAGATGTGAAAGGAAACTGACATTCATCGGGCAAGAAGTCTCAAGAGTCCAAGAAAACCAGAGAACAATTCTTCATAAAAACTTTACAACCGGGAGCTCTGCTCAACCATCGATAGATTACAAAATACAAAGGCTGAGTTTATATACTTCAGCCAAAAATCCGCCTAACAACAACCTATCAGGGCTTTCAATGGGGGTCGTCTTCCTCAATCAAATCTGTCCTCTACTCCCCTGTCATACGCCTCTTCAATTTAGCATGGCTCGCGCCAGGGGGTAGCTGAGCCCTTGTTAATGTTGAATTGGTGTGTGCAAGTTCTTCTGGCGAGTTTGAGACTTGGTGTGACTTTTCTGAAAGGAAACGATACAAGGGACCCTCCTGAGTAAACTCCAGTCGAAACCTCCATACTCTACAATAAATGGGTGACGCGAGGCTTCACCTACCCTCTTCTGAGCCGAAGCGCCCCCTTGGACTTCCTCGGGAATCACTGCTGCAACAACCCGCTCCACAGGTACTTTCCAATCCCTTCACAGCCTTCAGCGTCTGACCTTGGCCTTACCCTCCTATCGGAGTTTCGACACTTGCGATGTCACGATTCACAATTCCTCCAGACTCGTGAATCTCTGATCCCCGATGGCTCATGGCCGTTGACCTGTCCTCCTCGCTGGCTCTTCTGGGGACCACCTTCATCTTCATCGGGAAATCGCATATCTTGATTCTTTGATACAAAACTCTCACTCCCTGTTCTTCAAAATCCTGATCTACGAGATGCCGATAGGCTCGACACCCGTCACAATGAGATCGGACGGTCCATATTCGTTTTGGCCCATGGCGCTTCCCGCTGCTAAACCTCGGGTAATTGGTTAGCCCCGAAGTCCCGATGGCCAATGATCCACCTCTATGAATGGATCTCGACCGTTAATGGCAAAACTTGACCCGCTCGATTTTCATTAACTGCCTCCTCGGGGAGTTTCTGAGAAGATATGCTCAAGAGCTTCGACGCTTTGCATCTCATGGATGGGAAGGAGCCA
This sequence comes from Picea engelmannii, assembly GCA_009831015.1. NCBI lineage: Eukaryota > Viridiplantae > Streptophyta > Pinopsida > Pinales > Pinaceae > Picea > Picea engelmannii. The sequence continues at coordinate 436,115 of ML785683.1, read as the reverse complement.
GTCCTCACTCTTCACAGTTGCGAGGGGCGAGGAGGCGAGGGAGCCCAATCTCACATCACGTGTCCCTCTTTGATGGACGACTGAAAATGATTCGACAACATTGTGGGCTCGGGCCCTGAATGCTCTCGACACCTCGCGCATCGCAAAGTAACAGAGCTGTTCTTTGTGCTTTGAAGTCGCGAGGGGTGAAACGCCGAAGCGGCTTAATCGCGCACCACGTGTCTATCCAGATCGAATGGCCCAGATTATCTCATTAGTGTTGTGGGCCCTGCTTTATCACGTTGTGTGCGTTGGTGCCTTTCCTCGGGCATGTTCCTATGTGACCGGGTGCCAAGATCGTGGGCCCATCCTCAAAGGCTCTCGCAACTCACAATCTCGCGAGTTGGAGGGTAGAGCCTTTGTGTTCCCCTTTCATGAAGCCCCGAGATGCGATGGTCAGCGAAGGTTGACCTTCTCCGGGCACCTTTCGTAACTCGGAGTTTCGCGCAACCAAAGGGATATGGTTCGCCCTTCAAACTCACAAACCCCGAACTCGCAAAATAACTGTTGCGCTTGTACCGATCGCGATCAACGGCCCTCGTAACTTTGCGAGTGCCTCCCGAAGGATTTCGACCGTTTTCCTCCTTCAAACTTTAAGCGCTATTCTTGACACGGATCATCTATTCTACAATTACCCATCAATCATTGTTCGGCTCTGTCGCTGAATTCTTTCAGCTGAAGCATGAAGTGCCCGCTTGCTTGATTTTAAGTCCAAAAGGACTTCCTTTTATGCGCTTATCTTGGGTGCTCCTTGAGCAACCTGCAAACCTGCGTACCCTTGTGCCCCGACACCACAAATATAGCTAACATTTGGCTCCATGGGGGATAGAGTCGTCCCTGTGATGCTCTAAGAACACTTTTGCAGAATCAGTGCCTTGCTGTTGGGCTATGGAGTCAGTCTCAAAACCTCCCACTGCTGAAAATACAAGCCGAAAAATAAAAGCAACAAAGAACAGAAAAGACAATATTTACAAAAGATAGGAGCCATGGATGGCTCAGACAAAATATTTTTTAAGAAAATTCCCATTCACTGGTCCGCCAAACACTTCTTCACCCTCCAAATCCTGCAACCGATATGTGTTATTTGAAAATACTTCAAGGATCTTGAAAGGCCCAAACCAGAGGGCATCAAACTTACTGTGCTTGCCCCTGTCCTGCCTGGGTGCGTCCCATTTGAGCACCAAATCACCCTGCTCAAATTCTTTCTTTGTTCCCCTCCTGTTAAAAACCTGCTTGACCTTCTTTTGATGATCATAGGCCTTGTTCATGACCTGCTCTCTAACCTGTTGTATTTCCACCATCTGGTGAATCCTTCTAACCATATGGTCAGGCTCTCCGTCAATGTCCTGGAGGAATTTTGCCACAGATAAAGCAAGCTGAGTGGGGAAAACAACCTCTGTCCCATAAACAAGCTGAAAGGGCGATATGCCTAGAGACTTCTTTGTTGTCACTCGATCAGCCCATAATGCAAATTTGAGCTTCGAATCCCAGGCCCTTTTATTGTCTTCCAGTAATTTCTTAATGATCTTGATCAGACTTTTATTGGAAGACTCTGCCAATCCATTCCCCTGAGGATAGTAGGGAGTAGAGTGAATCATTGAAATCTCAAACTGTTCACAGAACTTGACCAAAGGCTCAGACCTGAAGGGGGCAGCGTTATCAGTGACAATTCTGATGGGACAGCCAAATCTGGCTATGATATCCTCCAGGAAGCTGATAATCACTTTGTGAGATGTTCTCCTGGTGGGAACAACCTCTATCCACTTGGTGAAATAGTCTGTCGCAGTGAGGATCCATCTTTGCTGGCCACTTGAGGGAGGATGAATTTCTCCAATGAAGTCCAATCCCCACTGCTGAAAGGGCGGTGAAACTACTACAGGCTTTAATGGCAGAGACTTGAGCTGCTGCTTTCCTGAGAACTTCTGGCATTTGATGCAATATCTAATTTCTCTGCAGACATCAGGGAATAAAGTGGGCCAGTAATACCTAGCTCGGAGGATCTTATGGGCTGTGGTCTTCCAGAAATGATGACCCCCACAAAGGCCACTATGGAAATCAAACATAACTTTCTGGGCTTCTTGTGGGTCCAGGCACCTTAAAAATACCCCTGAAGGGTCCTTCCAATACAAAGTTTGGTCAATGAGGCAATATCTGACTGCCTTGAGCTTTAGAGCTTGTGCCTTTACTTTTTCCATGCCATCAGGGGGCCTCAATTCTTGCAAAAAATACAAGATATCCTTGTACCGGGGGCATGCTGCTAGCGATAAAGCACCTTGGGAACTCTTGCTGGATGATCCGGCTTGCCTATTGATGAAGCTAATCCCCAAAGCTTTGTAATTGGATTCAGCCAGCAACTTGGCCAAACCATGCCCCTTTATCAACTTGGTGGGCTTAATTTCTAGATCAAACTCTAGGATCTTGGTGATCCATTTACCTCTTCTCCCGTCTATGTCTGACTGTATAAGAATGTCCTTCACAGAGGCTAAAGGAACGTATGCAGTGATTCTTGAGTGCAAGACATACACTCTGAAATCTTTGAGGGCTTTCACCAAGGCATAAGCCTGCTTCTCCATGATCTCGTATTGGAGTTCTGCATCTCTGAAAGCCTTGCTAAAAAAGGCAACAGGTTGCTCTCGCTCTTGGTCATTTTTCTGCAATAAGACTGCTGCTACTGTATCACAAGAAGCAAAAGAAAGATCAGGAAATCTTTACAATAATCAGGACTGATTAGCACAGGTGCCTCAGTCAATGCCTTCTTTATCTGGTCAAAAGATTCCCTGGGTTCAGTAGTCCACTTCACTTCATTTCCCTTCCTGAGCATGGCTATGATGTGTTTCACCAATTCAGCAAAATTTGAAACAAACCTCCTCAGAAAATTTATCTTCCCCAGAAAGGCTTGAACTTCCTTCTTAGATCTGGAAGTGATAGGGTCTGAATTGCTTCTACCCTGCTAGGATCAATTCTTACACCCTCTGCAGATACTATGTGGCCTAACAGCTTCCCTTCCTTCATAGAAAACAAAGATTTCTTGGGGTTCAGGGATAGGCCGAACCTTCGACACTTCAGGAAAAATTTCTTCAAGTGGCAGCAGTGCTCCTTGTCTATCCTGGAGAAGACCGTGATGTCATCTAGATAGATTACCATGAACTGGTCTTTCTCCCTGATGAAGGCTATGTCCATGGCTCATTGAAATGTTGCTCCTACATTCATCAGTCCGAAAGGCATTTTTGCATACATGAACGTGCCCCAAGGAGTGGTGAAGGTCATTTTCTCTCTGTCCTCAGGCATGACTGATATTTGATTGTAGCCAGAGAAACCATCAATCATGGATATTCTAGATGCACCAGTAACCCTCTGCAATATATGTTCCATGTTGGGTAGGGGATAATTGTCCTTCCTGGAGCTCCTATTCATGTTCCTGAAATCAACACAGAGTCTGATTTCGCCGCTTTTCTTCCTTACCGGGACCAAATTGGCCACCCACTCAGAATATCTCAAGGGGACAATGATTTGGGCATCTAGCAGCTTCTTCACTTCTTTCTCCATGACAGGTAGAAACATGGGATTTATCTGCCTCAGCTTCTGCTTGAATGGCTTGGCCTCTTCTTTCAGCGGGATCTTGTGCTCAATGACTGATGTGTCATACATCTTGAGGTCTTCGTAGGTCCATGAAAACACATCAGAAAACTCTCTCAGCAACTCAATATACTCAACCCTCTGTTCCTTGGTCAAATCCCTTGACAGCTTGACAAACTTAGGCTCCTCTGGTGTACCAATGTTGCACTCAGCTGTGTCAACATCATCACCTGAAACTCTCCCCTTTACTGCCACATCATTCCCATCAAACAATCTCTCTAATGGGACCAGTCCCCTTGGAATGTGATTGCTAGGCAATTGAATAATGTCATGCTTTGCTATTTTACTCAGCAACTTACCCCCATCAAGTCCTTCCTCAGAGACAGGATCTTGGTCGATATGCATCTCTGAAAACTCTTCGATCGTCTCTAAGAATTTCTTGATCTCGAGATCATCCTCAAATACCTTCCAATGTTTGACGTTGTCAGGTATGGAGGGTATGTATTTAACATCTACATCATACCTCAATTTGGGAGGCAAGGGTACTTTGAAATCGCTTGCTGATGTAGCCAAGGAATCTGCCACTGTGTTCTCTTCTCTTGGGATGAAGGAAATGTTAAACGCTGAGAAGAAACTATCAATTAGGTCTCATACCTCGTTTCTGTAACTCCTGAGTCAAGGATGCTTAGCCTGATAAGCGTTCCTGATCTGCTGAACCACCAATTCTGCATCTCCAAATGCTGCTACCTCCTGAATTCCCATTTCCTTTGCGGCTCTTAGTCCCAGGATGAGAGCTTCATACTCTGCCACATTGTTGGTAGCTTCAAATTCTAGTTTGTATGACAGAGATATGGTTTCCTGAGCTGGTGACACAAAAACCACCCCAGCTCCAGCGCCTTCTCGAGAACAGGCCCCATCGAAAAACATTTTCCAGATTGGGGTGATGGAGGGAGGATCTTCAGGGGAAACAGTGGGCTGCTTTCTAAGTTTGAGAGGAGGCTCGGGGGTATGGGTGAGCTGTAGTAAACTGGAGCCTAAATCAATGTCCAAGGAAAATATGGGATGATTGGTGGGGTTGGCTTCATCATTAATTATGTAGGCCAGTTGGGCTTCCCTGTATAGTCTTCTATGCTCCCCACCGAACACTAGGATAGTGGCATATGTGAGGTCCATCTGCAAAGTTCCTCCCAGTCTTTTTATCCAAGATCTTGACAATAGAATACTGAACTTGGGGGGGACATCAGCTACTACGATGTCCATGACCACACTTTTCATGGGCAGTTGAAACAAGGTCACTACCAGGTCTTTGATAACTCCTAGACACTGAACTTTCCTGGACTCAAAGGAATAGAGGTCATGGTAGGCTCGGGTGACTTCCAGTCCTAGTTCTTCCATGACAGTTTTGGGCATGAGGTTGTGAGAAGCCCCAGAATCCATCAAGCAGTTGTGCAGTACCTTGTCATGTATGTTTAGGGAGGTGTAGAAGGGAGGAGATGAATCATCTCTATCTTCTACCATAGGACCTAGAATAACTTCAGGCTTTTCATCTTGGAGGTTTATGGAGTCTGTGGGAAGGCATGAGGCTTCGGATTGTAGCAGCTTAGAGAATCTTTTTTTAAATTTTTCATGCTTAATTAGCTCGGTGAGGGGCACAGGGATTCTGATTTTTTGAATTTCATGCTCGAAATTAAAAGAAGATGGAAGCTTTGGAATTTCTCTTATTTCAGGAACATGATTGTGGACAATGGGAGAGAGGGGTTGAGCCTTCTTACCTCTATGAGCGTCTACTACTTGATTAGCAGGCTTCTCTGTCCTAGTGGACTGCTCAGGAATATCAGGTGCTGCTGTCTTTTTGTCGGACCTCAGGTTATACCTGCCTCGACTGCTGCTAACCTTGTCCCCTTTGCTCAATTCGTTTAGCTAACTATCCATGAGAGATTCCTCGTAAGCTACTTGAGTTAGATGAGGAAAAGGAGGAGTGTCTTCTAAGCAGTGGATTTCAGGATCATGCTCATCCATTTCTCTTTCCTCCTCATCGACCACCAAATGGTTCTGAAAAGGGGTCTGAATTCTCTGGTCTTCTCTGTCTCTTCCCCTCTCTCTGTGCATGGTCGGGGGAGCGATATTATTTGGCCTCCTGAAACCTCCTTTATTTTCATCGTTCTGAGGGCCCTTATATGCTTGTCTCCCCTCGACCTTCATTCTCTCCATCTCTGCAGACAGGGACTTCACCATCTTGGTCAGTTCATCCATTTGAGGGTGAGGCATCAATGATCCAGAAGTTGAGGCTTCTGACCTTCCCTTTCTTCTGTCTGCGTCGGCCTTGTTCCTTAGTCTATCAGCTGCCAACACATTGGATTCCACCTCTATGGCCGCATCTTGCATTTGGGCTAAGGAGGTGGCTCTTCTTTCTCTCAATAAAAGGCATAAATCAGAGTCAAATGCACCAGCATAGGAAATTCGGGTAGAGGCTTCTGAGGGCTTTATCTCTGCAGGAATCTTATTATACATCTTATTGAATCTTTTGGAGAAGTCAGAGATAGACTCTCCTTCCATTTTCTTCAGAGACCCAAACTCTGTCATGTAATACATGAAGTCCTTCCTGTCTCCCCATTGCCTCAGGAAAACATTATCTAGGGCTTCGATCCCAGCAATAGATCCTGGAGCCAATCCTCTAAACCATTTCCTCACCTCGCCATCCAGGCTTTGGATGAAGACTCTCATCCAGATGTCTTCATGTTCAATGTTGAGGTTGTCTGCGTAACTATAGAAAGTAGCCAGGTGCTCTTCCAACGTTATGTATCCTTCCCCAGTAAACTTGGGCATATACTTCAAATAATCTCCAACAGGGAGAGGATTCATAGGATGGGGCAGGACTAAGGGGGCGTATCTGGCCGCGACTATGGTGTCCATTCTATTCGGAGGGGGATTATCACCAGCCATAGGAATGATAGGTGGAGGAGAACTCGGAGGAGAAGGAGTTCGCGAAGGGGCTGCTGGGAATGAGTCCCAAAGTGGAGTGGGAAACAAGAGGGGATTTATGGAGAAGGCTAGTGAGCTGAAATCAGCAGGTGCTTCCTTTTGTGTGGGAGTGGAGAAATCTTCTGTGGTCCCGGCCCAATGCCAAGGTACAGTTTCAGGGGAGAGGGGAGTGGCAAGGATTTCTCCCTCCAATCCCAGGCCAAGAGGGGGAAATTCAGCAGGAACACTCCCGAAGTTTAGGAAACATGAAACCTTGGAAGGAGGCCGGTCCAGAATCTGAGGAGGAGAAAACAAAGTTCTTACGAAAGGAGATGGTGGATTACCTGGTTCGACGATGGAAGATCCTTCTTTGGGGGCCTTTCCTTTCCTGAGCACCGCTTCTGGATCAGATTCAGGTGTAGCTAGAGGCAACTGTGGATGAGACCGAGTGTGTCTGCCTCTGGAAGCCACAGTTAAAACAGCGGGTTCACTCCAGTGGAGTCGTCACAATGGAGTCACCAGGTGCATAGTAGCAATATCAATAGTTCTGATGTCTGATGCACCTTCAGAATCAACCAATTGTTGTCATTCAATCCTAGGGAAAATATTCAACTTCGTCCCCAGCAACGGTGCCAGAAATGTTGGCGTTGGAAGTCACTCCTGGATTGCTTGCAGGAGCAGAGCCCAACGCCCATCAGTTTTTATGTCACGGTTTAATAGATGGGTGATCAAATGGGTGGAGACTCAAACAGGTGTGGCTTCAAAATGGGAACTGCGTCTGATAAACGAGGAACAAAAAAGGTCTTGACCCAACTTCAGTCAGTGAGTTGAATAAAAGGTGAACAGGTGGAAGACTTGGGACGAGAATGAACCAATGACCTCAGGCAACAGGCCTATCAGTGGTTCGTGGGGGGAAAAACTCTGAATGCAAGATCCTCCTGGTTCAGGGCTTCGGGAAACTGAGAGGAAAACTTGACTGGATCCTCCAACTCCAAGTCGCTCAGTGAGGAGAAGTTCACAGAGGCCGATTAGAACAGAATGACTATCACAGTGATCCAACCTACATCATCCTATGACAATCACACTCGAATGGATCCTCCAATTTCGAGATGCTCTAATACAATATAACCAAAGATGTGAAAGGAAACTGACATTCATCAGGAAAGAAGTCTCAAGAGTCCAAGAAAACCAGAGAACAATTCTCCATAAAAAATTTACAACTGGGAGCTCTGCTCAACCATCGATATATTACAAAATACAAAGGCCGAGTTTATATACTTCAACCAAAAATCCGCTTAGCAACAACCTCTCAGGGATTTCAATGGGGGTCGTCTTCCTCAATAAAATCTGTCCTCTACTCCCCTGTCATACGCCTCTTCAATTCAGCATGGCTCATGCTAGGGGGTAGCTGAGCCCTTGTTAATGTTGAATTGGCGTGTGCAGGTTCTTCTGGCAAGTTTGAGACTTGGTGTGACTTTTTTGAAAGGAAACGGTACAAGGGACCCTCCTGAGTAAACTCCATTCGAAACCTCCATACTCTGCAATAAATGGGTGACGCAAGGCTTCACCTACCCTCTTCTGAGCCAAAGCGGCCCCTTGGACTCCCTCGGGAATCACTGCTGCAACAACCCGCTCCACAGGTACTTTCCAATCCCTTCACAGCCTTCAGCGCCTGACCTTGGCCTTACCTTCCTATCGGAGTTTCGACACTTGCGATGTCACGATTCACAATTCCTCCAGAGTCGCGAATCTCCAATCCTCGATGGCGCATGGCCGTTGACCTATCCTCCTCGTTGGCTCTTCTGGGGCCACCTTCGTCTTCATCGGGAAATCACATATCGCGATTCTACAATACAAAACTCTCACTCCCTGTTCTCCAAAACCCCGATCTGCGATATGCCGACAGGCTCGACACCCGTCACAATGAGATCGGACGATCCAGATTCGTTTTGGCCCGTGGCGCTTCCCGCTGCTAAACCTCGGGTAATTGGTTAGCCCGGAAGTCCTAATGGCCAACGATCCGCCTCTATGAATGGATCTCGGCCGTCGATGGAAAAACTTGACCCGCTCGATTTTCATTAACTGCCTCCTCAGGGAGTGTCCGAGAAGATATGCTCAGGAGCTTCGACACTTCGCATCTCGTGGATGGGAAGGAGCCAGTCCTCACTCTTCATAGTTGCGAGGGGCGAGGAGGCGAGGGATCCCAATCGCACACCACGCGTCCCTCTTTGATGGACGACTGAAAATGCTTTGACAACATTGTGGGCCCGGGCCCTGAATGCTCTCGGCACCTCGCGCATCGCAAAGTAACGGAGCTGTTCTTTGTGCTTTGAAGTCGCGAGGGGCGAAACTCCGAAGCGGCTTAATCGCGCACCACGTTTCTATCCAGATCGGACGGCCCAGATTATCTCATCAGTTTTGTGGGCCGTACTTTATCACGTTGTGCGCGCTGGCGCCTTTCCTCAGGCATGTTCCTCTATGACCGGGTGCCAAGACTGTGGGCCCATCCTCAAAGGCTCTCGCAACTCGCAATCTCGCGAGTTGGAGGGTAGAGCCTTTGTGTTCCCCTTTCACGAAGCCTCGAGACGCGATGGTCAGCGAAGGTTGACCTTCTCCGGGCACCTTTCGTAACTTGGAGTTTCGCGCAACCAAAGGGATATGGTTCGCCCTTCAAACTCACGAACCCCGAACTCGCGAAATAACTCTTGCGCTTGTACTGATCGCGATCAACGACCCTCGTAACTTCGCGAGTGCGTCCCAAAGGATTCCGACCGTTGTCCTCCTTCAAACTTTAAGCGCTATTCTTGACACGGCTCGACTATTTTGCAATTACCCATCAATCGCTGTTTGGCTCTGTCGCTGAATTCTTTCAGCTGAAGCATGAAGTGCCCGCTCTCTTGATTTTAAGTCCAAAAGGACTTCCTTTTATGCGTTGCTCTTGGGGGCTCCTTGAGAAACCTGCAAACTTGCGTACCCTTGTGCCCCGACACCAAAAATATAGCTAACAAGATGTATGTATAATATATTGTATAATGTATATGTATATATGTGAATATAGTAATAAGGATTTTCCCAACACCAACTATTTTGTTTTAGCACCAACTGAAGTAAGGGGCACCAACTCCTAGGAGAGCACCAACTCTCAAGCAAGACCCAACTTGCCATAAGACCCAACTTGCTGATAGAATGCAGCCTATCCAACTAGAGTTCATATAGTAGTTCAACTAACTCTAGTAGTAGTGATCCATTATTGAATCAATTTTTTTTCATGATCAGAGGTATACCATCAACACTCATCACTGCACTTCATCTTCTCTCTATAATTCGCTCCTTCTTCACTTCATCTTTCCTCTGATATTCACGCCTTCTTCACTTCTTCTTCTCTCTGATATTCACATGGACCTCAGGTGCTATAGTAGGAAAACCCCTCTACGGACTACACCAGGGTTCTAAAATGTAGGCAGAGATAACCGTCTAAAGTCTCCTACTTTTTATCAACTACCCCGACATTACCCCACAATCATGCATAAAAGACAAAGTGTAGGGATCCGGTAGGCATACCTTAAAATCCACGTCCGATGTCGATCCCTTTGAGCTTAGTTGTTTCCTAACTGCAAGTCTCCTCCCAAGGCTGACCTACATTCACCAAAAGACAAACAAGAAACTACAAGCATGCATTCTACATATGGATTAGTGGTTTAGACATCATAAACAAGAAATGTAAACAAATCATTGACATTTAAGACGTCATTTGGCGGGATGGAAAAAGTACTTCTTTATATTAATCTCACAAAATTCACTTACAATATGAGACCGAAAATGCTCCTCGAACTCGGTCCTGGGCTCCTCTTCACAATGCACCAACTTCTTCCACATTTCCTTCTCCTCTTCAGTTCTCTCTAGGSAAATGACAAGGGCTTGCAATGGAGGAAAAGGGAATTCTGGATCAAACTCACAATGTGGTTGCTGAATATTGGGGCAAAGGGGGARTATGGAAATGGGCAGAGTTTCTATGCTCTCATTCTTCTCTCTGCAATGGGACCCCAACCCCTTCTTTTATAGGCCAAAAGAGATAGTAACGGTTGGGGTGACTGGCTATGGGTAGTCAAATGGTTATGTAACGGCTCAGAAACCAGTATCCTATGTAATTTTCCATTTTTTACGATATTCTGTGAGTGTACGTAGGATGTAGTGGGGCAGAAGGCATGTGTACGTGAGCAGTAGTGGTGCAGGGTGTGTACATCTTCAAAACAATTATTTTTAGAAGAGCTTGTTCAGTGATGGCTTGGCAAAGATAGAAAGTTAGATGGCCTGATGCCAGGTATGCATGTCTGGTGAAATTTAGGGTGATAACAGATGCCCCCTAATGTGTGAGGTCAAAAGAGCATCTGATGCCTAAAATACATTAAAAATATTCATCGATGTATGAAGAGAGTGAGCCGAGGAACCAAAGATCAGGAGGTACCATCTTGAAAAATAACAATTTGTCTCACCGGGGCGGGCATACCCATGCTCGGGATGAAATAAAATTATGGCTGCCAATTAAATACAGTACAGATCCATGTCATATAACTATATAAAGTGTATTCGTGAGAAGTACATTGTGGATCTACCTCTCAAAATCAAAAGATATACACATATGGTATCCATCTTCAAGAATCCAATGATGCCTGATGGCTGGAGATGAGGTCTTCAGAGCTTGAGAAACAACTTCAAAATCTTCAAAACTCGGGTAGGAGTGTAATATCAATGTATAACTTCACTACCCAAAGGTCTTCAATGACTCATCGAGAATAGACAAGAGGATCTTGGTGATCAGTGTGGAGAACTTCATTTATTTTGAACAAGGACTTGATTGATATTTCGGGGTGGCTGGGCATGGGGACAAGAGACAAACTGCAGAAGGGCCAACTCAAGTTTAGTAAGACTTCCCTTGGACGAAATCACAACAAAAGATGAGACTCAGGAAGCATGGCATTAACATAAGTTCACGATGCAAGAGGAAATGCGAACTCTCCATATGTTTGGAAGGGTAACCAAATGGAGGAGGACACAACTCTATGTAGAGAGAACAACTTCCTAAGGTCATACTGAATCCTAGGGCTTGATGAACAAACGAAAGAATGTTCTTTGTCCAAGGGAGACTCATTGTGTTGTCAACAAAAAGAAAATACTTTTCCCTTCCTCTTTTCGGGGTATATTTGATTTTTTTGTCTTTTTCAATAATTTTGGGAATCTTGAAAAAGAATAAAGAATGCTATGTTACAAAATAGGATCGAGTGTCACAGACATACTAGTTCCAAGCGCAAGGAACACATTGATGCTCAAAGCAAGGGGACATATGTAGGAAAAGGACACCTAGGAAAAATCCTCAATGGGTCAAGGTGTCAAGACGCAGAGGCAAAGTGCTACAAGGCTTGCGTATAAGGCATGCTTCAGATGGTTCAGTTGAGAGCAACATGGAGCCGGCATTATGCCAAAGATGCAGGAATGAAAATGTGATTAATAAGACACAATGATAACATCCTTTGATGTAATTTTAACAAGTCCAGAGAAGGTAAGCTTGGTGGTTTTTCATTTTTAGAGAGTTTGAAAAAGTGTAAAAGGAGACTCCACTGGGGTACCTTTTTTCGAAGGTAGTCTAGTTGGTTCGAAAAAGGGGTAAACTAGCACCGAACATACATCTATTCAAAATCATTTTAACGAGTGTGACAAAGACAAGATCACTTGACAATCTTTTCATATTTAAGGAGTCTGAAAAGAGCTTAACTATGGACTCCATAAGGAATGTTCTTCTGTACCAATTTAACGAGTGTGAAGAAACAAGGTCACTCGACCATCTTTTCAATTTTAGGGAGTCTAAAAAGAGCTTAACTATGGACTCTGTGGGGGTTCCTTTTTCATATATTTAGTCCTTCAGGCCCAAAAAAGGGTTAAAATTATACCTGAGAGTACTCTTCTAGAGAAACAAGGCTCCTAGAGTATACCTTTGTTTGTTCTTTTGACCATCGCAACCGAAAAATGGGTAAACTACCGCCGGACAGACGTGGCTTCAAATTTCAGTTTAGCGAGCGTGAAGGGAAACAAGATCACTCGACAATATTTTCATGTTTAGAGGGTCTGAAAAGGGCTTAAAAGAAGACCCGTTGTGTTTTGTGAGTCCCGAGGGTGAGGTCAAGAGTGATAATGAATCATGCAAATGAGGCTCAAACTCGTAATCAAGAAAAACTAATAAGGACTCCCGAGCCTATAATCATTAGTGATGTCATGGACACCATCATGCAACCAGGATATACCTAGGGCATCCATGTGAAGGTAGTATATACCACTAAATTATGACACTTCTAGATCAGGAGTGAGGGTTTCATGTCGCAATTCGGTGGGATCAATCCTATGACAAAGAGAAAAAGACAACGAGATGCAAAAAGTGGAGGTGGAATCCTAACTTAGATACAAAAAGTTGAAAAAATGACGTTTTGCCAAAAGACCTTTAAAAATGACCCAACTCTCAAAAGGTTTCCCAATACCCAAAGTAACACGTATCGTAACATCCCTCAAGAAACTCAAGAACCATACTGAACGATTTTCAAGCTAGAAAAAATGATAAAAGGGTCCAAAAAATGACAAAAAGGGGCCAAAAATTCTATAAATAGAAAGATGGAAGCTCATTATCACCATTGTAGATTGAGAATTGACCAAAATCAAAAAACACCCCTTTGTCGAAATAGTTGATTCTGTGAGCTTTAGTGGATGAAACAAACTTCCATCTGGACCAAGTAAGTACAAACTAGCCTCTCTTGCATTCCCATTCTTCAATTTTGCATTTGTTTTTGTTTTTTTGGGGGGCGCTGACCTTTAAAGAGGTTGGCCCTATGTGTACGTAGGCTATCCAAGCACAACCCATGTGTACACGCTGGCAGAAGATAATTTGCCCACGTGCACACGTGACTATCCCAAGAATAGCCCGCGTACACCCTCAAATAAGTGGGAAAAAATGGAAATGCAAGAGTTAACTCTCTATTCATTTTTTTTTACAGGATGTATGTGCATTGGAGAGAGAGGGAGCATGAGGAAATTCATTTTTTGGTCTCCTAGGACCCTGTTGCTGTTGTTGTTTTTTCAAAATGCAGGTTGTTAAAGTTCTTCCAGTGTCTGTTTATGAGGGCACAACCTAGGTTGCTAAATCCATTGATAGATTACTGACATCCTGACGCAGAGGCATTCATGCTCGAGGGGCAGTCGTTGACTCCAATGACTGAGGACATTTACTTCCTGAATGGTCTCTCAAGGAGAGGGGATCCATTCAACTTGCACATTTTCCCCCCCGGGCCTCACAACATTAAGGAGTTGATTGGACTCCATTGCGAGGCTAGTACTGAAAAAGTAGGTTCTCAGGTGCCTATACATAAGATCAGAAACCTATCACTCAAATTTATAATTATACTTATTGGGAGAATCACTGGATCCACAACTTTACATCCGGCTTCCCGGGCGCACATGCATTGTGCAGTACAATGCTTAAATGCACGGATTTTTGACTGGAGTACCACCATGCTAGATTGCATGAAGAGACATCTAACGTAGTGTCGGATACGAGAGCACCATAAATTTGGGTTTGGGACCGTTTTGTGCTCCTTTTTCTTTGAGAGGGTACCCAGTCTCATTCCTCAAGAGACTATACGACGACACGAGGCCACTCTCTCGGTGCTATGCATATGGGCAACGCTATTGCTGCGACAGGGGGAGGGAGGACCATCGAGGCCTTTTATGACAAGTTTTTTGACTGGTGTTCACGACAGATTCTGGCAATAGAGGACTACCCCTATGTCGGGATCAATTTTTCTAGAGATCCCGATATGCCTGTACCTCCCAGAGTGGAGCGAGGAGAGATGGGTAAGTTTGATTTTCAAAGTTTTTAAATTTTTATGTCTTTTTATATATATCATTTTTTTGTATACCAGAGTATCTGACACTTACATATCTATTATGTACAGATGTGAGATCAGTGCATCCAATAGACTTCTCGAGGACTAGGAGGCGTCCTCAACCAGAGGTAGGACCAACTGGAGCCGCTGGACCAGCTGCAACAGCAGGGGGGCCTCCAGCCGGAGAGCCTGAGAGAGTATTGAGAAGGGTAGAGAGAAACCTTACCACGCTCACTCGTACAGTCCCTATGGTGGAGATCAAGGATCTCCCACCATCGATGCAACCTCATGTAGTTGGGGTACCACGGACCTGGTTCCATCTCTTCCAGCAATTGGCAAACGCTGTTGTTCTCTACGAAACAGGCCCCACCCTTATCTAGGCTAGACTACTTACGTGCTGAGAGAATTTTTTGTATATTTTTAAGGGCATAAGCCCCATGACTTTGACTGGACATATTTTGAGGCGCTTGCGCCCACCCATGTACTTTGATATTTTTTGATATATATATATATATATATATATGGATATTTTTCATCTTTTTATGTCTTATGGATTACATCTATTTTACAAATGTATTTACATGTGCGTGTGTGTGGTTTTTCTTACATGTGTGCAATATTCCAATCTAATACATGATTAGCTAGAGTATATTTGATTTGATTCAATCTCCTAGGAACATGGATATATGTAATGTAATCAAAGCTTCATTCTAAGAGACGTACCCTAAGGAACCATTGGTGTAGTGTAGGATTGTAAATGTGGTAAACCCTATTTAAATGAGACACAACCAACTGAGCATCTAAGTAGACCCAGAGGTGAGAGATACCATTCGAAAAAGCGTCATGAAGAAACTATAAGACTACACTGTATTCAGCGACATTGTTTGTGGCGTCACCTAAACAGATAAGTCATGAAGATAGAAACTGGCCCTGAGGCATGAAAATCACCCAAGCTGTGGAAGAAAGCCTCCGAGTGTGCTAGCTAGCGCCATCTGAAAACCCAACGAACACCTCTGATTCACTTGACATCTACCATAGTGAAAAAGATGACATAAAAAATGACACGTCCATACAACCAAAAAGAAAAAAACTAAAAAGAAAATGTATAAGACTATACATATGTTACAAGAAGTCACCCAAGGAGACCCACCTACGAGTAATACTTCTTGAAGTAGAGCCCATTTCTAGGCTCTGCCAAAGGATTTCCATCAAAGTCCACCAGATGATAAGTTCCCTTCTTTAGAACCTCCTTCATGATGAAAGGTCCGAACCACATGGGTTTGAACTTGCCTGCCCCCAGGGGGTCCTTATCTTGGTCATAGACTAGGACAAGGTCACCTTTAGAGAAAATTCAAGGATAGACGGATCGATCATACTGACACTTGATTTTTTTTTTCCAAGCCTTGTTAGCCAAGGATGCATCTCAACGTTGCTCATCAAGCTGCTCAAGATATAATAAACGCTCTTTAAGCGGTGAAGTGTCTGGCAATAACCATACTGCCAACTTTAGAGAGGGGATCTGGCACTCTATAGGCAAGACTGCTTCCAGGCCGTAAATGAGTTGAAAGCGTGAGAAACCAGTTGTAGTCTTAAGAGATGTTCGGTAGGCCCATAATGTCAAATACAACATCAAATGCTAGTTTGACCTGGCCGAATTGATCGTTCACTGTAGAATAATCTTAAGGGATTTATTCACAGCTTCCACTTGACCATTCACTTGTGGGTAATAGGGTGATGAATGTTCTTTCCTCAACCCAAGATTTGATGTTAACTCAGACATCATTTTGTTCTGAAAGTGACTGCCATGGTTAGTGACAATCTCTCTCGGGACATTGAACCTTTCTATTATCTGGTTAAACAAAAAGAGAGATGTGATCTCCCCATCATATTTAAACGTTTGCATAGCTTCGACCCACTTCGTGAAGTAGTCTACTGCTACGATGATATAATGGTGCTCCCTTATGGAAGGAGGGTTGCATGTAGCATAATCAATCCCCCATTTGGTGAAGGGACCAACTGTGATGACGAGAAACATGGGAGCGAGGTGTTCGAACCAAGACCATATCGATGGTCAACTCCGCAATGGCCTAGTACAATAAGAAATATTTATTATAATTGGGTGGCCGAAGCAGAGGGGTGGATGTGAGGGCATGTTTCAATGCTTCAAAAGAGCGCTGAGCAACTTCATACCAATGAAAAGGAACATCCTTATTCAGTAAATGCATAAAACCCTTTGTGATCTCGGCATAGTTCATGATGAAACGTCGTAATTTTTTTTATTTTCCCTGTAGACTCTAAAGCTGAGGGATTGCGCACGGTGTAGGCAACTGATATGTCACCTCAACCTGTATAGGATCGACGATGAACCCTATTGTTGAAGCTATGAAACCTAACAAACGACCCGATGTTACGAAAAAGATGCATTTGTTTGGATTCAAGCAGATCCTGTAGTAGAAACATCGCTCAAAGATAAGTTAGAGGTGTGAGGGATGATCATCTCTCTTGTGAGATCGTGATTATAAATCATCGAGATAAGCCTCGACTATGTGTTTGAGATCGTGGAAAGAAAAAGACATGGCCCACTGAAAAGTAGCTCCAGCATTTTTCAGACCAAAATGCATCTTATGATAAGAGAATGTACCCCACAGACAGATGAAAGCGATTTTGTGTTGGTATTTGGGCTTGATTTGCATCTGATTGTATCCCGAAAAACCATCCATGAAATAAAAGGCCTTGCAACCTATGCATTCATCAACTATCTAGTCAATAAATGGTGTGGGGAAATTATCGTTTGGATAGGCCTTGTTTAAATCATGGAAGTCTGTACATACGTGAATCATACCCTGTATTTTGTTGAATGGAATGGGATTTGACACTCATTGAGTCAATTGGATGGGGTAGATGAAACCAACTTGGAGTAGTTTCTTTACTTCAACCTTAATAGCTACTACTTTCCTAGGATTGACTGGACGAAGCTTTTGCCGGATCGACTTAGCATCATGATATGTCGTGATTTCATGTTTGACGAATCTTGGATCTATGCCTGGAATTTCCTCGTAAGACCAGGCAAACACATCATGAAATTCTTTAAATAAATCTGTGTAGATTTGAATCTCTTCGGTGGAGAAGTCCAATCCGACGAAGATATTCTCCACGATGTCAGGGATTCTGGAGATATTGATAGGTATCATCTGAGCAATGGTTTCCATATTTCCTTCAGCGTAAATAATGTGCGTAGCCAAGGGATTGATAGGACAAGCCTTATCTCCAGTCATAGTCAGAGTGAATTCACTTGCTTCAATTCTTCTTAACTCTGGGAGGAAGTTAGATCTGTGATGAAGATCATCCCAGGGTTTGTCCAAACTAGTCATTGCCTCAATAATCGCCTCGTCTGAGGACAAGAATAATTCTAAATAATCAATATCAGCGAGGGAACCTTGATCCCATGTAGGCTCGAGAACCGGATCGAACATCTGTGTGGGAGTCAGATCAGGGTCGGTGTAAGCTTGCTTAACTATAGAGTATGCAACTTTTGCTGTGGAAAAATGCATGGCCATGCCATGGTGCCCTGTTCCTTCCATCATGGATGATGGGGAAGGAAGAGTCCACAGATCGTTAAAGTAAGTCGTGCGAAATGAGGAGATTTGAAAGATTTCAGCCCTAGGCTGGTCGGGGACAACCGATATGGAGTGGACATTGTCGGTCGGAGGTGGGTAATCAAAAGTACCCATCAAAGGTGGGCACAAACCAACCCCTACGTTGATGATACTGGGTTGAGGGTTATAAATCATCGGGACCGTGGATACCCCCGATGAAGTGTCAGGATGGGAGAAGGATAACTGATCAATGGAGATGATCCAACCTTCATGTGGAAACAACAAGACCTAGAAAACTATCGCGACCATTGCTTGCATAGCGTAGGTCCAACTCCTTCCTAACAAGATATTGTAGTCGAGAGATGCATTGACCACTTCAACCTAGATGCACACGGTCTTCCCCCCTAACTGCACGGGGAAAGAGGGGATGATTCCATGTGGTTGGAACAAATGACCATCGAAAGAGATAAGAAGAGTAGGTGACTGAGACAAATTGGGTTTCCCAATGGTCTTCCAACATACAAAATACATCATGCATGTCAAGGCACCCTCATCAACCACCGTGCAAAATATGTTTCGAGTAAAATTTTTCATGGTGTAAGACACTATTATCTGAAATGCCACGTGGTAAGGAAGATGAGGTTTTAAGTTGGATGTATCAATCATGATCGTTCCTGGATTACAAGTCTCAACAGATCCTAAGGAAGCTAACAGAGCCTTTCTCTGGGAAGGGAAACTCTGGAGGACTTCCAAAGCAGACATTGCACAAGGGGTCTGTGACAAATCCTCCACCACAGAGTAGTTCTGGGTGGCCCTTGCATTTGGGTTGTGGGAAGATTTCTTGAACACTCCTTTCAGTATGCATGTCATTGTTTCGCCCAATGTCTTCTCAATCTGGAAGGGAAGAGATGGGTTTTCATCCTCTTTACCCTTCTTATAGGTGTTTGGAATTTCGTAGTCGCATGTCCTAGTTGTTATGTCAATGATACCTTTCATCATATACACATTCACGGATGCAGGATTACTCGAAGATGAAGGGGGTCCCTGACTGCCCCCATCTGCGCTTGAAGAGGCTTGAGTTAGATTTTTCCCATGTGGAAATGTATTCATTAACACGACAGGCTATTGATGTGCCAATAATGTCTGGGCCTCTACAAGCCGAGGGCACTGGTGAGTTGGATGGTCTTCTGTGAAAATATTACATGGATACTTTGACTTCTTCTTTTCAATGTTTCCCTCGCCAAAATTATTGGTAGGTTTCTTATCCCCCTTACCCTTCTTTCGTTGTTTCTTCTTTCCTTCAGGCTGCTGGGTGGCCTTCAGGTTTGTCGATTGCACACTTTGTACATCTGATGTTTGGGTAGGGGGAATAACTGAACTGTTGGTCTAGCTGGCCGCTGTCTGCTGTATCAAAAATTACTTCAATTGATTTGAAATCTGATCAGTGGGCTTTGTTTGCGTTGAACCAACAATACCATCAGCATGTGGTCCATACCTTTGTCTGGTCTTGTCAAGTATTGACCTCAGTGCATCTGGAAAAACTTCGTAAAGTAAACCAGACTGAGGGTAAATCATCTCTAGTTGTTGAGCTCTCATTATCTCTTCTTCTTCTGAATAGACCCCCGAGGTTGCGACGTCTTTAGACAAATGAGGTACCAAATACTTAAGGAACCACTCTGGAAGCAATGTTGGTGGGACTGGAACTTTTATCAAACTCTTCCGGTGTCTCCATTCTCATATGTGATATGAGATATGGTTTTCTTTTGTCTGCTCAAAGTTGGCGAGCAATTTGGTGCCGACGTCGTATTTCACAGGTAATTGGAAATGGTTTAAGAAAGCCATTTCCAATTCACCGAAGGAAGAGTATCTTGAGTGGTCGAGCTTGATGTACCATTTTGTAGCACTCCCGATGAGAGTGCATTGAAACAAACGCAACTAGATGGAGTCGTCTCTCAACGAGTTGGATGAGCACCATAGATGGAAGGTAGTCAAATGATCGCTTGGATATTTGTTAGGCTTGGCCTAAAATTTTGGGATGTCCGAAGGAAACTTGGTCGGCATAGGAGGCCAACGTGGATCATGACAGATGGGGTCGTTTAATAACCTTGTCAAGTCTGGCAAGTGCAAAGTTGCTAGAAATTTTAATTTGGGTTGTTGATTATAACCAGGGAAAAGGATCCTAGAGTTTGGATCGCACCAGGTTGCCAGGAAAAGTTAGGTTTCTAGCCAGGGTTCTGGTAATAACCATGGCCATGACCAGCATACATATTTTGCACTTGTTGAGATGCCATTGGCTGATTCCCATAATAGGACGTAAAGGGCTCGGCTTGTGTCAGATTCCAAGGATTTTGGGAAGGATTTCCCCCTACCGATCCGACGGGCATAGGTGATGAGCCTTTCCCAGGGTTCCATTGGCTATGGAAGGGTTTTCCCCTGGTCAACATCCTTGCCATGGATTCCAAGGTTGTTGTGAGGAAGGAATTCCTAAGTTTCCCCCCTGTGCAGGAATAGTACCTTGTACAAGATGTTGTTGTCCATAACCGAGGTTTCCCCTGACCGAGACAACAGCTGACGAGAAAGCGTTGTTACCAAATGCACCGAACAATGAGAATGGTGTCAAACCAACCGACATGTTATAAGAAGGAAGTCCTTGACTACCTTCTCCAAATGAACTAAAGTTTACATTTGGCCTGGCAGAGTGCTGGTGAGCACTGCTGAGCGAAGGGGACGAAGGAGGTATATGACCCCCTCCGTAAGGGAAAGCATTATAGGGAGCTAAAGTGCCCCCCATGGATCCTTGCAGAGGAGCATTGGAGCTCCCTTCCCCGAGACCTAAAGCCTGTAGAGTGGAGTAGGAAAGTACATTACTCATACCAAAGCCAAGCATCTCGTATGAGAACGGAGGGCCTATCGCACTCTGGGTGAAAGGCACAGTGATCACCTCCATAGATGAAATCGAACCATTTCTCGAGGCAGAGAAAGTCAATACCATAGTGTCCCTATAGTGACAACCGTAGAGGAAATATGAGTATTCGCTGAAGAAGTAGCAATATTTGTTTCCATCGCTTCTTGTGACACTACCTGACGCTTGTAAGGTCGAACCTGTACGACGATGGGTGCCGATAGATTAGTGATCGAAGGGTTATAAGGACAAACAACTTCCACTCTGAGGTCGACAATGGTTGGTTTTTCCAAAATCAAATTTTCTCCTCTCGAAGATGAGTCGGGAACAGTTGCCTGTAACCCGGTCTCCTTGAAAGACCCTTGTTGGTCTAGTTTTCACCTTAGCGGTGGCGGGGGTGGCTCGATATCAACCGGCGGCAGGCCCAAAATCCTTCGTGACCGGTGGAGCTCCTGATCCTCCACTGTGTGAGAATATCAATGACACAATAGGGCTTTCTATAATCGTTTCAGAACCATCACACACTAGAAAATGTTCCTATGAGATAAGACAAGCAAATCACTAGCTAGTTGGAAGAACAATTACAACAGCCAACACTAGAGCAACTTATCGGTGCATGTGCAAATCGAATATGGAAGCACCCTCTAGGTATACTCTACAAAGCATGGCCTGATGTATGCCATAGGTACCATGATAAACCCCCTCAGTCACCTATTTAAGTCACTAAGATAAAGGAAACTAGGTTGCCAACGTGCGAACAATCACCGGGAGGGTACAGTCGACAATCGGGTGGATCGCAATGAGCAGGGTATCAAGCCTGAAACCTATCAAGGGTATCGAAAGAAAGTGTTCTAGAAGATGACTGAGGACATCGAATGGATTCGATACCCATGAAGCTCCGTGGCAAATGCGATCAATAGAATCCCAATATAATCCCTCTTTATGCATTCCCCACTACGCTTGGTCCAAATTTGGAGGGGTTATCTCTGCTACCTTTCCACACGCGACCTCATGTTTAGCCCTTATGTTAGAGAGGGGTCCCAGATAATTTTTACAGTTACTGGACTTTCAAGCACTCCCTAGCACAGACTCTTATGTTTGTTTTTGTAGCCTTGAAGAGTTTCCTCTCCAATCCTAAATCAAGGCTCTAGCCTAGATTGCGTTGATGGACCCTACAAAAACAAAGTCTAATAAATTTTAATTAAGCATTAATTTTAGTGGTTGTCTTAAGTCAAAAGGAAATGAAATGAAACCAGTGATGTTTTTTAAGAGACGAAAGAGAAGAGCATAAGATGAAACTGGAAACAAAACTACTTCTTCTTCAAAAAAGATTTGATAATTTAAACTCTTTCACCAAACTTTTCGTAACTACTTTTCTCAGATATTTGAAAAGAAAAACTTGAAACAAGATTTCGCTCGACTATGAGCTACTTAATGTCCTAAGCATTCAAGTAAAGACCTTAAGAAAACTTTCTTTTTCCTTGGTAAATAAAGAAACTAACCTAAAATACTTTACCAAACAAAGAAGTGAAATATTTTTTTTTATTGTTTTATGCTTCAAAACAAGAAATTTGAAAATGAATTCTTTTCTCTTCTTCCAAAGAAAAAAGGGAAAAAAATGACAAGACAGGACCGAGAAATGGATTCTGGCCTAATCGCAGATCGCAGGGAGTCACTGACAATACCAAGCAGGCAGATCAAAGCAGACTCACCAATTTGTCTAAAAACATTATTAAAGAAAACAAAATAAATATTTGGTCAAAAGAAAGCTAAACTAAAGTGAGACGTAGGCTACAGATTGCTATAACAGAGACCATGACTAGATCAAGAAAAACCCTGAGAAGTGTGACTCCTGACAGGGAAGAGGATGATTGCCTCTTATTTTTACAAAATGTTTCTCAACCGGCATGCTACTGACACTTCAACAACCAGTGTATGTATGCGGGTTGTCCAAGGGCAGGGCATGTATGCACGTGTGCAGGCCCACTGCAGGCCACGTACACCTCTGTAACTCCTAAAAAAAAATGAAAACCAATAGTCCAGCACATGTGGGGAGTATTGGTATGGAAGACCAGAATCGATTAAAGACACAGAAGCTTACAAAAACTCAGAAAACAGTGAATAAACTGATTCAAAGCACCCAAAAGCAAATATCCCCAAATACCCTAGAGGCATCCCCAGTATGGTCGCCAATTCTGCTATAGTGGGAAAACCCCTCTATGGACTACACCAGGGTTCTAAAATGTAGCCAGAGCTAACTGTCTAAAGTCTCCTACTTTTTATCAACTATCCTGACATTATCCCACAATCATACATAAAAGACAAAGTGTAGGGATCCGGTAGGCATACCTTAAACTCCACGTCCGGTGTCGATCCCTTTGCTCTTAGTTGTTGCCTGACTACAAGTATCCTCCCAAGGCTGACCTGCCTTCACCAAAAGACAATCAAGAAACTACAAGAATGAATTCTACATATGGATTTGTGGGTTATACATCATAAACAAGAAATGTAAACAAATCATTGACATTTAAGACGTCATTTGGCAGGATGGAAAAAGTACTTCTTTATATTAATCTCACAATATTCACTTAAAATATGAGACCGAAACTTCTCCTGGAACTCGGTCCTGGGCTCCTCTTCACAATGCACCAACTACTTCCACGTCTCCTTCTCCTCTTCAGTTCTCTCTAGGGAAATGGCAAGGGCTTGCAATGGAGGAAAAGGGAATTCTGGCTCAAACTCACAAGGTGGTTGTCGAATATTGGGGCAAATGGAAAATACAGAAATGGGTAGAGTTTCTATGCTCTCATGCTTCTCTCTACAATGGGACCCCAACCCCTTCCTTTATAGGACAAAAGAGATAGTAACAGTTGGGGTGACTGGCTATGGGCAGTCAAACGATTATGTAATGGACCAGAAACCAGTATCCTATGCAGTTTTCCATTTTTCACAATATTCTGTGAGTGTACGTGGGATGTAGTGGGGCAGCAGGCGTGTGTACGCGGGAAATAGTGGTGTAGGGCACACACATATTCAAAACAATGATTTTGAGAAGAGCTTGTTTAGTGATGGCTTGGAAAATATAGCAAGTTAGATGGCCTGATGCCAGGTATGCATGTCTAGTGGAATTTAGGGTTATAGAATCAGGTCCACATCCCCTTCATTTTTCTCTGCATGCCACTCTTTTTCAGTGATCCTCTTTTTTCCACAAGCCTGTCTTATTGCACAAGCACCCAATCTAGTGAACCAATCATGGTTGTATTTATACTTGTTTACTCTCAAAACTTGTTTAAGTTATTGAGTTGACTTGTGCAACAAGTTATAACTAACTTGTTCATTTACAACAACTTTTGGGACCACCAACGATCATTATTTTCCCTTGACCAAGTTTTGAGGATCCTTCGTCATGTTTGACCTAATTTTGGAACTTCAACAGGATGTTGAAGATGGAGCTCAAGTCAAAGTAGAGATCACAGGATCTCGACCCCTTTTTAGGGCTTTTTGGGTTTTGGGCTTATGTAACAGGAATTGAGATGTCGGCCCATGGGTTTACCCATGTTTAGGCCCATTTTGTAATGTATAAATAGAGAACTAGGTGATGTAAGAAGTAGTTCGATCTATGTGATCGAAGGAGGGACAAGTATGTGATGCTAAGTGCTAAGTGTTAATTCCTAAGTGAAAGTGGTAATTGTAATTTCTTTGTGCATACTGTGTGAGACTTGTGGATCTAAGTGCAAGTGATTGTAAGAGACTGTGGAAGGCTTTGTGTTGTACTTCAGGGAAGGAGGATCTAGAGAGGTGCGCATATCTCTTTTCCTCTGTGGAGTAAGATAACATGGCTCTGTGCATGTAGAATATTGGAAGAAAGAAATAAAGAAGAAGAGTTGGTGGACGTAGCCCCAGAGTGGGGGTGAACCACGTATATCCTGCATTGTGGTTTCTATGTGCTTTATGGTTGTTCTATTGTCTATGTGATTGAATGCTTAGTGCACCGATGTATTCTTAGAAGGATCTAATATGGTATCTTAGTGTTGAATAATGTGAATAAATGCTAGATCTAATCTATGTTTGAATGCTTAGTACTTGAATCTATTGGATCTATATAAATACTGTGATGATCTGTTGTTAGGGTTTAGCTACACTGTAAACTAAGAATGAATATTAACAAACTGTAACTACTAAGTGATATGTTAAGGTGTTACAATCATAGATCTATGTCCCAGCTAAGGTTGCAGACACTGGAGTCCTGCAACCACCCCTGCCTCTACCTCAAGTGAGACTTCATTTTCTTCGTAGGTGTTTCCAAAAGGGCCGATAGTTAGGGTTTTGTTGGTGTGTTGTTGTAGCGTTGAAACCTGGGTCTGCCCCTGTGCCAATAAATAGTTCCATTGATGGGACCTAAAACTATGATTGCTGGGAACTGAAGGAAAGAAATAAATCTCTGTGCATAGATCTGTTGCCTTAGTGCGCATTATTCTACTTGACCTGTAAATCTCTGTGCTAAGAAGAGAATTCAGATCCAAAGAAAAGAGGTAATATCTCAAAGATTTTTCCTCTGGTAAAGGTAATAATAGTGAAAAGTTTTAGATCTAGAAGCTTTGTGCTTTGCTGAAAGTAAGATTAGTGGAATTTTTTGTTTCAGGAGTATGGGTATAGGTATGTTTGATAAATGTTATCCTAGTCTGAAAACTAGGGCACAACTAGAAGAGAGAAGGTTTGATATGAGTAGATCTGATAGAAATAATGAAAGATATGTTATTCCTATGCATAGAAATAATGTTTGGACTAACAAATGGATGCAGTATCCTAGAAATTATTTTTTGCATGTTAGCTACTATGATCCTAGTGCGCAGTACAGGAAAGGCTGGGGATCATTTAAAAAAAAAAGAGGAGTAACCCTTTGTTATAGTTGCAGAAGACCAGGACATCTTGCTAAGGAATTCCCTGGAAGAATACCTAGTTGTATTTGTTGTAAAGCTATGGACCATGAAGCTTTAGATTGCCCTAAAATGATTGCTAAGCTTGATAGAATGAATATGAGACAAGAAAACCTTGAGGAAGGTCACAAAATTGAGACCATGGCAGAACCTCAGACAGAATAAGAGGTTGTACTACTGCAAATGAAATAAGTCCTAAATGATCACATAGATATCAACTTATCAGAGATATTCAAAGAAAAAGAATTCATAGAAGCAAGAATAGGAGACTTCGACATAGACTGTGTTCTAGATGAGGAAACATAGGTAAATATCATGACATAAAGAACTTGAGAAGCTTTAGGAAAGCTTGATATGAGTCCTTCATTGGGAGGAATAGGATTATTTAGGGGAAAGATGATAACCCTATGTGGAAGACTCACCCGGGTATCTATGAGTGCTCATGGATCTTCGATAGAGGAAGATTTTGAAGTTGTTATATTCATTGAGAACAACGCTCCATTTACTATGTTATTAGGAAAAACTTGAGTCGAGAAAGGTCAGACCAGAAGAAAAAAAGAGGAGGCCCTAGAACATAAAAAGAAGGAATTAAAATATTTCACGACTAGGAGTATAACACACTTGATTGCAGAACAGGAGAACAAATTGAAGCTACTTAGAACCAGAAACTTGGATCACGAAGTTGAAAGAACACAAGAATATTCATAGACGAGTAAAGAACCTACCCCATATAGAGAAGCAGTATTACTCTCTAATCCTATGAAAGAATCTCAACAAGATGTTATGCCAAAATAAGACAAGAATCAGAATGGAAAGAGGAATACCAAGACGAAGATCACCAGGAAGGAGGCTAGAAAACTCAGTAAGAAGAGAGAAAAGGTAGAAAAGTTATAGAAGGGCATAGAGGGAACTTCGCAGAAAGAAGAGTTGCAAAATTGGAACTTCGTTGGGATATCAGAACAACGCCCCATGGAACTTTTCCATGGCAAAGCGATATGACCGTTGGAAGGATTATAAATGTTGGACAGACGTTCTAGAACAGTTAGAACAACAGTTATGACCAGAAAGCTCGCCATCGGACCGTTGGGACCGTGCCACAATAGACATAACTGCATTGATGGAAATATTCTTATCCATTGGAGAGATCCATTACATCATGTCTACTTAGTTCATCGACTGTTGCACCGAGAACACTTTTGTGAATTGTATCAGAGATAAAAAGAGAACCCATTGCTACCATGATGTGCTTAGTAAGATCGACACCAATTCTATTACTTTGAGCACTCATCCATCCATCCGAGTTTTCCGATCGAGAGCGTGCATGTCGGACGAGCTCAACGCTGTGGAGAAGTCAGTCGAGGAAGTTTTAATTGATATGATGGCCAAGAGAGTGATGTCCACAAGAATTCAAGCTTCATCAACGTGAGGAGCGCAAGCCTCTCCGTCGACTAGACCATCTCGACCAACAGCAAAGAAGAGAACCAAGCACAGAGATGATCTAGAAAATGCAAAGTCAATCCCGACCATCTTACCCGACTACATCCCACCTCTAGCCGGTGTGGTGAGTCGTGACAGTGTCCCAAGGGACTTTGATTACAGCATGGTTACTGCGTACCTCCCGAAGGGGATACATGTAGTCAAAACGCAACAAGATAAGATCACAACTTTGATGTTTAGTGACTTTAACCTAGGTGACTGCAAGAATTACAACATGCTTTCTCCTTACAAGTATTTGACCAGGATGAAGGGGAAGAACTTGAAAATAATCCCCCATCCATGGAATATGAACCTCGCGTAGTCCACTCTCTTGAATGTGATGAAGATCCCACACTTTGGAAGGCACCAAGAGGTTAATGATTGTGTTAAGAGCCTTCTCTCATGTTACCATGGTGACTATCAATGGCTAGATAGACACATTATAGTCGATTCGATGCTGATCCATAGGATCACTGGATTGAGCATGCAAGGACCTGACCTGCAAGACTTCTACCCAGGGAAGGCTTCCGACTGCACCCTGGCACAGAGAATTAAGGACACTTACGATGATGTAGAAAAGAGAATGCGAGGCTACAAGGTAGCTTCCATATAGAATGACACAGTGCACCTAGCCCGCCAGCTGATCGCAGAGAAGGTAGTGAGGAAGAACCGACCTACTCAAGTCACAGTGTTCATTGTTGACCTAGCTGAGAAATGTGTAGAAGGACTCCAGATGAACTGGGTGAGGTACTTGGTCAACCAGATGGAATTAGACTTCCACAAAGCTCAGGATTAGGGATATGAGTTCCACTTTAGTTGGCTCTTGATCCTCATCACATTTAATGCTTGGGAAATGCCGGAAGGTGAAACCTTCCCATACATTGAGCCGTTCGAGCCACTCGCTGTGAATTTCACCACGCTTTGGTACTCGAGTGATATGGGAAAGCAGTGGTAGTTGAATGCGGTTTTTCATACCTATTATCTCAAACTGAAGAGGGCTATCAAAGCTGTCCCTCACATGACGCTAAATTCCCTTCATCGGTTTTGACCCCTCATGAAGTTTCACGCAGATCGACACTTCATTTATATCACTACGCGCGCAGATGAAAACAAAGAAGAGCTTCAATCGTACTACAAGCTCACAGAGGAGGACCTTGAAGATATCACCAAGGACTGGTCTGCAGAACTCCTCATCCCCACAGACCTCGCAGAAATGTGAGACCATGAACTAATCGGTAGCCTTGAGACCAGTCATGAAGCAAAGGAAATTCATGGACCCAGTAGAATGAAGAAGACCGAAGAGGTCCAAAACTTGAGCAGCACATCGGAAGGAACTGCTTCAATATCACCTAGATGAGGGGGTGATGACGAAGTAGAAGAGACAAATGGCAAAGAGGACCAACAGAAGCAAGGAGAAGTAACACCACCTAGGGACCCTGCTGATGAGGCTGATCCCTTGGAGAAAAGGAAGATTTCTCCCACAAAACCCACTTCCCAAAAGAAATCTAGAGCCACCTTGACTAAGATGCAGACTGTGCTCACTGTAGATGACTTCAAATTTATCATCGTAGCTGTAGCAGATGCCTCATAGGACATCTTGCAAAAACATGAAGCCAAGCAGAGGGAGATGTATGATATAATCGAGGTTGAACCCAGAGGGGTACAATAGGCCCTTCAATCGAGCCGCGCAATATCCACTGTGCCCGCACCATCAGAAGAACCTGATTTGGGAGATGAGCCTGCCCAACTCTATAGACTAGCTGATGCGACCGAAGCTTTCCTTCGTTGCACACAGGAAGAAACCGAACAAGCCATAGAGGCCCTAAAGCAAGTACAAAAAGTAGTCATAGATCAACATCAAGTTTCACAACAAGAGAAGGCTGCCCTCCAAGCTAAGTTTGAAGAAGAGAAAGAGCAGATCCAACAAGAGAAAGAGTAGTTTCTCGCAAAGAAGGTGGGAGTAAAAGAAGCAGTCAGCAAAGCACTTTGCTCTGTGGCAGGCTTAGAGAAAAAGTATGAAGACCTAGTGGAACATCAAGTAGAGCAGCTTGCGGAAGCTATCCAATAGCTTTAACAGAGAATTGCAGACCTCGAGCTACAAACAGTGCCAAGTACCCCGTAGGACATGAGAGATCAAAGAGAATCCACTGCCTAGAGCGCAGTTGAGAGGATCAGAGCATTTTCTTTTGAATGAAAATAGCTAAGTGCTCTCAATGTATAGAATTATGAGAGACTCACTGAAGATACTGAGCTAAAGGTACTAGAGTCACAACTCCAGGAGGGAAAGAAGCAAGCAACAACATTATAGGCATAGTTGAAGTTCCTTTCAGCAATTGAAAGGATGAAACGATCCTAAGAACAACACACTTCTCAACAGAAGGTCCACACCATTCAGAGAAAAGTCATGGAAGTGACTCAAAGGCTCCAACTAGTCCAGGATGAAGCTTGCAAACTATTTGAGGAGATTGAAGGTCAAGGCGCAGAGTTGGAAAAAGTAGTCGCTTCATTTGAACAACGTTTAGAGGGACCTGTCAATGAAGCAGTCATCCAAGAGTTCGTCGAGCAGGAGGCCCTGGAACAACAATAGGTCGAAGCAGCTCGAGCCAAGCTCGAGGCTTTTGAAGCATAACTACCCAGACCAGAGTAACTCAAGACGAGTCACAAGTTAGTGTTGGGGGCCTGTTGGCCCTTGACCAAGTTTTGAGGATCCTTGGTCATGTTTGACCTACTTTTGGGACTTAGAGAGGTTGTCAAATATGGAGCGCAATTCAAAAAAGAGATCTCAGGATCTCGGTCCCTTTTTAGGGATTTTTGGGTTTTGGGCTTATGTAACGGGAATGGGGATGTCGGCCCATGGGTTTACCCATGTTTAGGCCCATTTTGTAATTTATAAATAGAGAGCTAGGAGATGTAGGAAGTAGTTCGATCTATGTGATCAAAGGAGGGACAAGTATGTGATGCTAAGTGCTAAGTGTTAATTGATAAGTCCAAGTGGTAATTGTAATTTCTTTGTGCATACTCTGTGAGACTTGCGGAGCTAAGTGCAAGTGATTGTAAGAGACCGTGGAAGGCTTTGTGCTGTAATTCAGGGAAGGACGATCTAGCGAGGTGCGCAGATCTCCTGTCCTTTGTGGAGTAAGATATCATGCCTCTGTGCATGTAGAATATTGACAGAAAGAAATAAAGAAGAAGAGTTGGTGGATGTAGCCCCAGGGTGGGAGTGAACCACGTATATCATGCGTTGTGGTTGCTATGTGCTTTATGGTTGTTCTCTTGTCTATGTGATTGAATGCTTAGTGCACTGATGTATTCTTAGAAGGATCTAATATGGTAGCTTAGTGCTGAATAGCATGAATAAATGCTAGATCTGATCTATGTTTGAATGATTAGTACTTGAATTTATTGGATCTGTATAAATACTGCGTTGATTTTTTGTTAGGGTTTAGATGCATTGTAAACTAAGGCTGAATATTAATGAAATGTAATTGCTAAGTCCTATGTTAATGTGTTACAATCAAATATCTGTGTCCTATCTAAGGTTGCAGACACTGGAATCCTGCAACCACCCCTGCCTCTACATTGGGTGAGACTTCATCTTCTTCGCAGGTTTTTCCAAAAGGGCTGGTAGTTAGGGTTTTGTTGGTTCATTGTTGTAGCATTGAACCACGGATCTGCCCCTCTGCCAACAATAATCATTTCGGGTCTTCAAATTTACACCTGGCATCCCCTTCACTTTCATAAATCGATCACAGGTATGGATCAATTTCCTTCGTTTATGTGATTACAGAAATCGATGCTTCCTTCAAACCATGTTCATATGATCATTGGTGTAGAACCACAAGATTATCAATTTAAGAGACACATTGCATTCTGCTGTTTAAATCTCTTTACCATATGACCAATGGTGGTGACCTCAAATGAGGTGAGACGAGCACTTGAGCACTTATCAATTCAACGGTCATGATTCAATCTCCCGATGAGATGGACGATTGTCGAAACTTCGAGAATTCCAACCTTTCAAATCTCTTGAATACAATTTCTCCAAATAGATCAGATGGTTCACATTTATATCAAAAAACCAGATCAATGTTCATATATGATCCTTACATCTATCCTTTCATTGCTTAATCCGATGTCTAGGACTTAATCAAGAAATGAGATGGATGGCCACCATTTACTTCGGGACTTTGGCTATTATGCTTACGCTATCCTTCCACTGTATTTTGATCAATGGTTGAGAGTGAACCCAAAGTATTCTTCAGATTGGATGACCCATCTCCACCTCGGGACTTCAACATTCGAAACTTCGGAGGTTTCGAATAAACGCTACTCCATTTTCCTCCGGAGTGATCACCTGCTGAGTAATTAATAAAGTGGTGAAGACCGCTTGCTATCGGTTAAATCTTCCACTTACACTATCCTTCCACTATAGTA
>ML785683.1:365156-392844 GCA_009831015.1 Picea engelmannii | reverse complement strand
AGACTCATCTGAGAAAAGGAAGGTTTCACCTTTGAAGTCTTCCTCCAGAAAGAAACCAAGAACCCCTGTAACTAAGATGCGAACTACCCTCACGTTGGATGACTTTGATTTCATTATTGCAGTGGTCAATGATGCTTCAAAGGAAATAATAGAGAAGCAGGAAGTGAAGTAGGAACAAATGTATAGCTAGATTGAGATCGTGCTCCAAGGAGTACAACATGAACTCCAGTCTAGCCGAGCAATCTCTAGTACACCTCTGCCAGAAGGAACAACAAAAGAAGGAGATGAATTGGTCTAGCTCCGCAAGATTGCTGATACAGTCGAAGTATGCCTTCGACGTGGTCATGAAGAAAAAGAGAAGACCACCCAGGCCCTCAAGAAGGCACAGGAAGAAATTATTGAGCAACATCAAGAAGCGCAATAAGAGAAGAATGATCTCCAAGCAAAATTTGAAGAAGACCGAGAGAAGGTCCAAAAATATAAAGAGAAGCTGCTCGCGAAGCAAATTGGAATTGAAGAACCAGTCAATAGAGCATTTCTCTTTGTGACCGGCTTAGAGCAGAAGGTCGAAGAGCCCATAGTGTGTTAAGTGATGAAGCTGGCTGAAGTTATTTAGTAGCTTCAACAAAGGGTCCTGGAATTAGAGCTTCAGACCATACCATAGAATCCACAAGAAGTGCGCGACCAACGAGAATTGGATGCTCAGAGTGCAGTCGAGAGGATTAGAAAATTGCTGCAGAATGCAAACAAATAAGTAACAAAAATGCGTAGATATATGAGAAACTATCTAAAGACCCAGAGTTGAAGAAACTGGAGTCCCAACTCCAGGAATAAAAGGAGCACACAAATACAGTACAGGCACAACTCAAGCTCTTGTCACCTATCAAGAGGATGAAGAGATCCTAGGAACAACGAACTGCCCAACAACTTGTTCTTACCCTGCAGAACAGAGTGATGGAAGTCACCCAGAAACTCCAACCGAGCCAGGAGGAGGCCTATATATTGTTTGAAGAAATTGAAGGCCAAGGAACGCTACTAGAACAAGTAGTTGTTACAATCGAGCAACAACTGGAAGGGCAGGAAGCCGTAGCATAAAGACAAGTCGAAGCAGTTGTTCAAGGGTTCACTGAGTAGGAAGTTGTAGCACAGAGAAAAGTCAAAGCAGCTCGAGCCAAGCTCAAGACCTTTGAGGCAACTTGGCCATATTTGACAGGTGAGTGTTGGAGGCCTGTTGGCCCTTGACCAAGTTTTGAGGAAACACTTGGTCATATTTGACCGTTTCTGGAACTTTGACAGCTTGTCAAAGATGGAGCGCAACGCGAAGCAGAGATCGTCGAAGCTAGATCTCTTTCTTGGGTCCTTTTTGGGTTTTGGGGGATAATGTAATGGGTATGTGATGTTGGCCCATGGGTTTACCCATGTTTAGGCCTATTTTGTAAAGTATAAATAAGTAGATAGGAAATGTAAGAGAGGCAGAGAAGCTAAGTGCTAGAAAAGGCTTTGTGTATACTGTGTGACCGACTTGCAGAATTGAGTGCAAGTGCTATAAGTGCTGAGTGCACAGATTGTAAGAAGGTTATGTGCTAGATCTACTCGGGGAAGGAGGATCTGGCGAGGTGCACGCAGATATCCTGTCCTATGCTGAGTACAAGTTTGAGCTCTATTCTATAATCAGATTGACCAAAGATAATAAAGAAGAATAATACTTTGTGGACGTAGCCCTAGGGTGGGGTTGAACCACGATAAACCTGTGTGTTGTGCCCCTGTTCCAACAGTCCCAGATACACAAAGCCCATCAGAGAGGAAGACTATGCATATGAGCTATAGAACATATACAAATTGACAGTGAGACAATGTGATTACATTAATCCTACATCAGATGGAAACCTAAGCTGGCGAAGTTGTTGTAGGAAAATCTCCCTGCGGACAGGTAGATTGCCTCAAAGAGCTTGACCCTAACTCTAAGACAGAAAAGTGCTTAACGTGGACACTGATTTCCTTTCCAATCTATACAAACTAACACATGAGAAGGAAGGAGAATAGAGGTACCTTTTTACCAAAGTTTGTCCCTGCACGCTCCGAGTTGAGCTCTGATCCTTTTCTCTTCGCTGAGTCCTGTAGACAAACAAGGTACGACCACTTCCTACTCTATTGATATTAGCTTGAAAACAGATCTATCTATCGATGATAAGTTCATGTAACATTAGACACAAACTAGAAAGAAACAGGCCAAGCGTGTCATATTAATGAGAATAACGACAATGGTACTTACAATCGTAGATGTGAATGCGACAGCTTCGTCAAGTCCCCTTCGTCTAACCCTTGCTCGAAAGATCCACAACCTGGCTGAAAGTAGCTTCAATGATCACTCTCTTTGGCTGACTGTGTGTTTCCTATGAGATCATAGGTTTCATGCTAGCAATTCTTCCCCCTTCCCACCATCATAGAGCTTGCTTATATAGGGTAAGAGGAGCTTAACCTCTTGAGTTATCTTTAGAACAAGTTGAGGAACTTCCTCCTTAGATCAGGGATCTTCTGATGGAACCAAGAATTCAAATACAACTGCCTTCTAATCTTGAAAGATCCTCCCCTTATTCTCCTCAACGGGCCAACAACTACCTCAGATTAGGCAGTGCTCCTACAAAAGGGTATCAGAGCGTTGTAGCACTCCCTGAGTAGCTTAAGGGTAGCGCCAGCGCTCCAAAAGTGAGAAACGCTCCTTCAGAAGGGTGGAGGGGCGTTATAACGCTCCCTGAAGCCTTGTAGAGGGGATCTAGTTCTCTTAAGGCTGATATAGAGGAGTGCTCCCCCTCAAAACCTTTGTTTTTGAGCTCTTTTCAGGTGTGAAGAGTCCCTTGACTTTAGTTAACCAATTCTCCTCCTCCAAACCAAGTAAATGAGATGTTTTAAGTGTCTCCTTAGTGTCGTTATTATGGAAGTATGCTTGAACAATGTGTGCAACACTTGTGAACAACTTGCGACACTTGCGAAAGTTGTAAGGAAGATGTGACACTTACGACAATTGAGAGGAACATGAGACACTTATCCAGTTGAGTAATTTTGACATGTAACAGATTGCCCCCCAAAGTATGAAGTTAGAAGATGCGAACTGATAACTGAAATGCTTTGTAGACGTTCAAGCAAGGGTATAGACTCGGAGAACCTGACAGAAGTTGCACACAAACATACAACAAATATCATGACATATTTCAAAACCCAAGGCAGGCATACCTATGCTTGGGTGATCAAGACTTGCAGGATATGGCCGCCATAAAGTACACTGCGGATCCATAATTGTATTGATAAAAAGGTATAGCCACCGAAGATACAATGTGGATCTATACTCTGATGACTCGGACTGATCGTAGCCACGAATAATACACAGTGGATCTACAGGGTAACAAGACATAGCCTCGACCAATACAAAGTGGATCTATGTAATAGTGTATGTGTTTTTTGTCCAATAGAAACTCCTTCACAGCCTGGGCAAAGCATATATCAAAATAGTTACTCAACCCAGGGTCTTCTTTCCAATCTCAATGTGGTACGATTCTAACCATGTGAATAGATGTCTTGATGTCGAACATGGCAGAAACCACTTGATTACTGGTC
The DNA here is from genome assembly GCA_009831015.1 of Picea engelmannii. Taxonomy (NCBI): domain Eukaryota; kingdom Viridiplantae; phylum Streptophyta; class Pinopsida; order Pinales; family Pinaceae; genus Picea; species Picea engelmannii. The sequence goes on along the minus strand of ML785683.1, from coordinate 389,232 downwards.
AATGGTGTGAACCGTTAACAAGTGCGAGGGAAATCACCATTAATGTCAATGACTCCCAAGGTACCCCAGTACATTCCAGCGAATGTGAATAAATGAGCTGAAGTCGAACATCCATGGAATCATTTGATCAGAGGTCAATGATGTAAACCCACTGTTGAACGTGAGGAGACCTGCCATTGAGGCATGCAGGTCCCAAAGTACTAACTGGTTTCTAAGTCTGATTCTCGGATAATGTGTTGAAGTCGACAGGAAGAGACTCGTCGAGGGAGGGCCTTGATGTATCCCCTAGCAATGACACGAAACATACATAGAGATGTAATTGGTAGATCAAATGGACTGACACAAGTTTTGAGGCAAGATATTTGGGATGGTTGACTCTTGATATGGATACTTCCCTTGAACACTGAGGCACAACAACAAAACATGACGTAGACCAACACTTATGCAATGGATACGGTGACTTGCGTCAGGTAACCCAAAGGAGTGAAAGGGGCTCAAAGGATTGGCTCAGTGCAGAGGTTTGGCGGATTATGATATATGCAAATGACAAAGTGTCATGTTCAAGGGCGACTCTAAGAATTGCTGAATGATGTTCTCAAGAGACTGCTTGGCTTGCTCCTTTCAATTTTTCCCCAATCCAGATGGACGAGTACCTCTTTTTGGTTTAATGAGCTCGAGGAGAATAACATGTGCTCATTGTAACTCACCTTCGGTAAGTTCCTCTTCCTTTGTTTAACGAACCGAAGGAAGTAAGGGTTTGGTCCCATATGGGTCTTCCAATGTGTGCTTTAACGAGTCCAAAGATAGAGAACTCGAAGGTTTTTCGAGATTATAGAGTTTGGAAAAACACTTAAAAGAGAACTCTCTCAGTTTTTTTTTCGTACAGTAGTCTAACGAGACCGAAAAAGAGATAAACTATCGCTCGAAAGATGCCCTTTCTGACCTTTTAATGAGTGTGAAAGGAAGCAAGATCACTCGACAATCTTTTCATGTTTAGAGAGTCTGAAAAGGGTTTAAAGGAGACTCCAGGGGTGTTCCTTTTTCGTGTGTTCGTATCCGTACAGGTCCTAAAAAGAGATAAAAGTTTACCCGGTTACGTTCTCATATTGTCGAGCTCGAGAACGAACTAAGACTATGCTCATAAATGCGACAAGGCAAAAAATTCATCAGGACTGCCAGGAAACCTGCGATGCTAGTACTACAATCCAGGGATTAGCGAAGCCAACATATTATAAAAAAAAAACCCACAATTGTCCATACCTTATAAAAAATGAGAATTTATAAATAACTATTCATTGTAAAATTCATTTACCACTTCATCTTGCAAGGATTTTGGAGTAGTGGAGAATTTCATTTTGAAGCAGATCTTGTTTTGTTCGCTTCCAGAGCTACAGTTCACCATTTTTCTCGTCGTTCGGACCAGGTAGGTGTCCGTCTCGTTCTCTTTCAATTGCATGGTTTTACATCCATTTTCATAGCATTATTTATTTTAAAACATGAAGCCCTAAGTCACCCCAATTTGAGCCAAATCGGCCTCTTTGAAAATCAATGGGAAAGACGGGATATTTTTGCAAAAACATTCTAGGAAAGGGTGGTTGAGATGCCAACGCCCTAGAAGTCAATTGGACAAGTCGTTTTTAGCAAAAAATCCATGGGAAATCACCCACGCATGCCCACGCATCCATAAAATTGTTTTGATGTTTTTAAAATGTTTTTACCATTGTTTAAATGTTTAGGAGGGGGCATGATGGTTAAAAAGAGTGAGTGGTCTCTTTTAGATGATGTGGGGGTCTCATTTCATGTTTTAAATTGTTTTTGAAAATCGCCGAATTTGCCAAAACGTGGAAATAACAAATTTCTTGATTTTTTTGTTTTGTGGGCAACTTCGGCAATCATGATTGAATGGAAAGAGAGGGAACACGAGATGGATGACTTAGTCGCCTTACGGAGTCCTCATACACGGGCCGCTTTACGAGCTTGTGGTTTGCTCAAGTTCTTCAAGTTACAAAAAATGAAGAGAGAGGTTTTATTGCTCGAGCATATGATTGGCCTCTGGGATGTTGCGGAACAAGGATTCCGTATCGGCACACAACTTCTAACCATTGAGTTAGAGGATGTGTACTTTTTGATCGGCCTCTCAAAAAGAGGGGCCCCTATATCTTTTACTGGACAGAGGGCATTAACTGAGCAAGTGGACGTGTATCTGGCATGCCACTGTATCCCGGGAGCGAGATTGATAGGGGGCAAAATCCCTATCAAGGATATTCGAGATTTGCCCCTTCGATCTATACTGTTTTTCATCACGAGTGTGACCGGCAGTACGAGTGCACATTTAGCATCAAGATCTCAGGTGGATTACAGTGTTTAGTGTTTGGAACCAACACTGTTCAACTGGAGTGCAATGTTTCTCCGAAATGTGAAGGAACAGATCTCACAATGCAGGACTGGACAGAAGCAGTTTGGTTATGGCTCTTTTTTGGTCTCGATTTTCCTAGAGCACATCCCTCAAATGCAGCCTCATATAGTACTGGCAGTATGACCAGTGGATGAGCCTAGGATGGAGAGGTGGACTAGTCTGTCTCCAAGGCTGGTTTCAGAGTCAGAGTTCCACTTTACTGGCGATTTCTTTGCCTGGCTGAGATGGCAGTACCTCTGGATAGAGGACTTCCCTTATGCTGATATAGATTTTTGCGGGAGAATGGACTTGATTTTGCCCACGGGGGAAGACTGGGATGAGTCAGGTAAGAGACTGAGCCATACCTTGTCTAATTTTTTTTTATTTTTTATTTTTAGTTTTTTGATGTATATATTTTTTTGGGTATGTAGAAGATTTCTAACAGATGTATGTTTTCAACGTGCAGACAAGGGAGCAGTGCGCCCGACTGATATACCAGTACCAAGACGTCGAATGGATGTCCCAGTTGCAGCGGATCAGGTGGTACCAGCTGTGGGTCTCCGATAGGTTGAGAGGAACCTCCAAGGCCTTACGATGGGCATCCCTCCTTTGCGGAGGGGGGAAGTGCCTTTACATCTGCAGAGGCACACTGTAGGAGTACCAGAGAATATTAATTCTCTATTGAGGCGCGTAGTGCACGTAGTAGTGTGTTACTCACAGCACAACGTAGCGCGGGGAGATTAGAGTCTCTCCTGTGATTATGTTTTTTGTATGCCTTGTCAGGCGACGTTGTATGGGTGTAAAGACCCAATATTTTTCTCTTCTACATACTTTTTGATGTAATCCAAACATTTCAGTCACGCCATATATATATATACACAGTTTCGAGTTTTTACAGTGCCTAATGATTTATACATGATGATGTATGTGATGTGTTTCAATTTACATGTAATGTACAGTTTTGCTTTCCTTAAATCTTATATGTGGGCAAGATACCGATCCATGATATAATTAGCTAACGAATCCAAAATGCTATTAATCTCTCTTGGAATGTGTCTGTATTCAATATAATCGAACATTCGTTCAAGACGACGAACTTGTAAGTGGAGAGGTAGCAGAATAGGACTACAGATAGTGTAGATACGGTTGAGTTGATAGGCCATGAGTTGGGAGTCTAAGTAAATAATGATACGAGAGATACCTAGAGAGGAGGCTTGGGTCAACAGTCCGATGACAGCGTGATATTCTGCCATATTGTTGGTTGCTGGTCCTAAACAGATGCCTCCTGAACTCACCACTTCGTTAAATTGGTAAATAACCCATGCTGCCGAAGCAATGTTCCGAGTATGTCGACTAGCACCATCCGCGAACCCGAAAAAGATAGGAAAGGAAGACGTCATCGGCGCATGGAAACACAAGCACAGTCATGAGTGGCGAAGGTAAAGACTCGAACACACGAAAGAAATAGACACACCAAAATAAAATACAATAATGTACAAAGTATAGATGCTAGGTGATCTAGGCATAGTATTTTTTAAGGTAGAGCCCATTTCGGGGCTCTCCTAGGGAAATTCCATCATGATCTACTAATTCGTAAGTGCCTCTATGTAGCACACGCTTCACAATGTAAGGACCATGCCACATAGGTTCTAACTTTCCTGTCCCCAACTTATCGTGAGCTTGGTCGTAGACGAGGACTAAGTCTCCTTCTGCGAAAGTCCGAGGGTGGACAGATTTGTCGTGTTGACTCTTAATTCATTTCTAATGCACCTCATTGATGAGAGCAGCATCGCGACGTGTTTCATCCATCTTGGATAAATACAAGAATCGTTCTTCTTAAGCAGAAGTATGGGGCAGAAGTTCTACTTTCAGTTTGAGTGATGGAATCTCACATTCGATTGGTAGTACGGATTCAATGCCATATACCAACTGGAAAGGGGTGAATCCAGTTGAGGTTTTCACCGAAGTGCGATAGGCCTAGAGGGCGGAGAAAAGTTGTAGATGCCATGACGTCTTGTTTTCCCCTACCATGTGTTGGATCATGGTTTTTAGGACCTTGTTGATGGCTTCAACTTGTCCATTCGCCTGAGGGTAGTAAGGGGATGAGTTTTTATGGCGGAAACCCAGTTTGACGTGTAATTCGCTCATCATCTGGTTTTTGAAATGTGCACCATGATCGGTGACAATGGCACGTGGTATGCCAAAGCGAGTGATGATATGGTTGAAAAGGAACAGAGCTACGGTGCGACCATCGTTCAGGAAGGTAGGCATAGCCTCAGCCCATTTGGTGAAGTAGTCGACGGTGACGATGATGTAACCATGCCCCCCGACTGAGGTAGGCTTACACTGCATGGAATCGATGCCCTACTTAGCAAAGGGGCCGATGGTGATAATGGGATGCAGCGCAGTAGGGTGGGTGCATGCCTTCTTGTTAAATATTTGGCAAGGTGGACATTTTTTGACAGCCTCGATGCAATCTTTGAATATCGAGGGCCAAAAGTAGTCGGCACATGGGATTTTTTGGGCTGTGGCCATCCCGGAAAGGTGACCTCCACAGGCGCCAAGGTGAAAATCGTTCAAAACGCGTTTAGCCTCCTCGTGAGTCAGACACCGCCGAAGGATGGTGTCTATCCCACGGCGATAAAAGGTGTCACCGACAATGAGATAATGACTAGAGTGATGTCGAATGAGTCAACGCTCTTCGTGAGAGATGTCAAGCTGAAAATGTTGAGTTTGAAGGTAGAGGAGAATGTCTCCGTACCAAGGATCGGAGGTTCTGATGAGGAAGAGAGATTCATCGGGGAGAGAATCTCTTGGTTCAATGTTTTCATCGGCACGAGGGAGAGCACATATAAGCTTTGCAAACACCAGGGATTTTTTGGCTTTAGCCTTTGTAAACTCAAGATCGAATTCTTGAAGAATAACGATCCATTTTTAATATTTGCCCCCAAGTACTTGACGTGTCAAGACGTGGTACATGGGGTTGGAGTCTACGATTATCGTGGTGGTGTGTAATAAGATGTAGTGGCGGAATCTATGGACAACGATGACGACTGCCAGAGCCAGTTTCTCGACATGCAAGTATCAGAGTTCGGGTCCAGATAGACTCTTGCTCAGATAATAAATCATGTGTTCTTCGCTGTTAGAGTCCTCCTGAACTAGCACCATTGCGATGGTGGAAGTGAAGGCGGCCAAGTAAAGGATATAGTCCTTTGTGTACTCCGGAGGGTGTAACAAGGGAGCGTGGGTCAAGGCGTGCTTGAGAGCATCGAATGACCATTGGGCAGTGTCATCCCAGATGAAAGGGACATTCTTCTGCAGCAACTGCATAAATCCTTTAGTTATCTCGATGTAGTTGCAGATGAAACGATGAAGGAAGTTTGCTTTGCCTTGCAAACTCTGGAGTTGGGTTAAGTTGGTAGGGGTAGGTAAGGCTAGAATGGCCTTGATTTTTAAGGGATCCACTCGGATCCCGTCTTTGGAGAAAATGAACCGAGGAGTCAACCTGATTCAACGACGAAAATGCACTTGTGGGGGTTCAAGCGAATACAGTAGAACCGACATCGAAGAAAAATTGTCCGTAAATGATCGATGTGATCGGAACGATTGGATGAGTGGGCAGGTAAATCGTCGAGGTAAGGTTCTGCGATATGCTTGATATCGTGAAAGGCGTATGACATGGCCCGCTGGAAAGTAGCACCAGCATTTTTTAGGCCAAATGGTAACTTTCTATAAGCAAAAGTTCCCCAAGGGAAGATAAAGGCTGTCTTGTGTTGATCAGCGGGTAAGATTTCAATCTGGTTGTACCCAGAAAAGCCATCCATGAAAGAGAAGATTACGCTCCCTGCACAATTATCGAGAATTTGGTCGATGAAGGGCGTAGGGTAATTGTCCTTAGGACAAGCTTTGTTGAGATCTCGATAGTCCACGCAAACACGGATGGTCCCTTGTTTTTTGGCAACGGGAACCAGGTTGGAAGCCCATTCTGTTAAAGGGACGGGGTAGATAAAGCCAGATTTGAGAAGTTTTTCAACTTCTGCCTTTATCGCTGCAATTTTCTTGGGATGAACTGGGCGAAGCTTTTGTCAAACTGGTTTCACGTCAGGGTACATTTTGATTTCGTGTACGACGATTGAAGGGTCGATCCCTGGCATTTCCTCATAACTCCATGTGAAGACATCGCGGAATTCTTTAAACAAAGAAGTGTAAGAGACCACTTCCTCGGGCGTGTAGTTAGCACCAAGGTTAATGTTTTCCACGACACCTTCTTTGATCAAAATGTCGATAGTAATCGTAGTAGAGATGTTACCCATATTCCCCTCCGAGATAATATCTTGCGTGAGGATGGGGGATTGTGGAGCATCGGTAACATCGGGAGGGAAGATAGAGCATATGTCTTGATGAATTTCTTCCAAAGGTGGAAGAAAAGAGGATCGATGATGGTTATCATCCCAAGGCAGATCATCAATGCTAAGCATTTCCATAATAGATTCATCCGAAGGAAAAATTTGGGAAATGTAATCAACAACAGATGACAGGGAATCCAACCACGAGGGCACCGAGTAAGTATCGGGTGCCAATAAATGTGAATTGTTTGAAGAGGGAGAGGCAGATTGTATGGCTACGTATGCGGCTTCAGCTGGGCTAAGTGGCATAGTGTCACCGAGCACATCAAATTCCAGGGGGCTAGGTACAATCCAAGGATCAGATGATTCCAGGGATTGATAAGGCATAGTCGAGATCATATTGACAGTGGCAATATGATGTGGGGTAGGGAAAGTACCCATAAGGCTAGAATCTTTCAATAAGCCAACACCAACACTTTCATACGTAACTGGGTGGTCTCCCAAGAAAGGAATGTTGTTGGTAGCAGGGATGCGAGCATCGGGTGTACAGGAATCAAGCTGATCGATGGTGACAATTTTTCCTTGATGGGGGAATTGTACACATCGAAACACCGATGAGGCAATGACAGTCATAACGTAGAACCAACTTCTTCTGAGTAATAGGTTGTAATCGAGGGGAGCATCGACCACCTTGACATCAATGGTGACAGTTTTGTCGCCCAATTGAACGGCTAGTGATTGTAATAACCCATGAGGATGGAAACCTCGTCCATCGAAAGCGCGTAACATCGTAGGGTATTTTTTAAGGGCGGGTGATTTTAAGCCCTTCCAACAAGATAAGGACATGACACAAGTAGAGGCTCCCTCATCTAGGATAGTTCGATGAATTTGTTGGTTGTGAACAACCACATCGATTTGGAAAGCTAGCTGGTGGGAGAGTCGCGGTTGATGGTCATCAAGGTTAAACGTGAGGTTGTTCGATGACTCAGGATCGATAGCACCGATAGCGGCTAAGAGCGTTCTACGTTGGTTGGGATAGTGTTGTAGAACTTCCAAGGCGGACATGGCACACGGGGCCTGAGCCAAATATTCTACAATATTGTAATTTTGGGTAGCCCGTGTATTGGGATTGAAGGTGGATTTTCGGATGGTGCTCTTAGGAGGGCGCAAGATAGAATCAAACAAAGTTTTTTCAATTTGAAGTGGCCCAGATGGAGGGCTAACAGATGGAGGATTAACAGAGGGTGGCAACAGGTCCGGTGAGGTATCGTTAGCAGTCTTTAGTTTATCAGGTTTAACTGGTGTGTCATATGTTGCAAAGTGAGTTGTGAGATTAACCCCATTGAACATGTAAATGTGGGCACTCGTCGAGGCCTCATCATGGGGTGGATTGGAATCGCCCCCGGGCGCAGGGGTTTGGGCAACTAAAGATTGCTGCTGTGGAAAAGGTTGAGTGAGCACAGCGGGTTGTGAATTTCCCTTGAACAGTTTGGCCACTTCATCATGATGTGGACAGTCTCGAGTGTAGTGATCGTCACCACAAATGAGGCACGAGAATTTTGGTTTTCGTTGTGGTTGTTTTCCAGGAGCAGGGGTTTGTGGTTGAGTTTTGGGTTGGTCGTTATTATTGTTTTTCTTTGGCTTGTTTCTCGCTTTCTTCTTGCCCCCAGGTGGTTGTGAAGGGTTCGATTGGACTACATTCACATCAGAGACCTGAGTTGGAGGGGGGGTAGAAGAGGGTGCAGTCGAGCTGGGAGTGGTTGTCGAAGCGGGCCGCTGGATTGTTCCAGCTGACTGGGTAGTAGATTGTGTTTTGACGGATCCAATAACTCCATCCGCATGGGAAGAAGACGATGGTTTGGATGGATCGTTAGTGGCACGGGTAGCATTCAGTATCAACTCATATAGTGTACCGGATTGTGAATAGACTTAGTCTAAATATTGAGCCCGGGCAATGGATTCTTCCTCGGTGACTACGCCGCCCATGGTAGCATCCCGAGCAATCTGGGGTAACAATGATTTTGTGAACCATTCCGCTAAAAATTGGTAAGGAATGACCGCTTTAATTAGCCTTCGTCGTCGTCTCCATTCATGGGTATGGTCGGAGATATGTACGGAAGTTGTATGACGAAGGGAGGTTAATAGTTCGGTACCCGTCTCGTATCAAATGGGCAATTGGAAGTGAGTGAGGAAGGACATGGCGAGGGAGTTGAAATCATGAAAGGATGCATGTGGTAGTTCGATATACCATTTCGCTGCAGAACTCGTAAGTGTTCGTTGGAAAAGATGCAAACGAATAGAATCGTCCATGACGGAGTTGGATGAACACCACAAATGGAAGGTCATCACATGGTTATTTGGGTCTTCTCCGGGCTTTCCGTCAAATTTAGGGATATCAGAAGGAAGTTTAGCTGGAATGGCTGGCCAAACCAGTGAATGATAAATAGGATAATTGGTTAAACGAGACAAGTCTGGAAGGTTCAGGGTGGCTAGAAAAGGTAGTTGTCAGTTAACTTGTGGGTAATGCTGGTGTGGCATGGGGACACCAGTGGGGCCGATCATTGGGTTATGTGGATAATTATAACTAGTGGGCCCTCTTGTATGAGGTTGGTTTTGACCAAGGTATACAGGATTTGAGGTATTTTGAGAAGCATGTGTGAGCAGAGGATAACCGGATGGGTTTTGCGGTTTATAGGTTGGGTTTGGTGTTTGTCCATGAGGGGGTTGTTGCAGAGTCTGAAAATTTTGTCTTGCCGACGACTGTGGGTTTCCTGGAAAAATGATGTTCCATGGATTAGGTGCGGCTGACACATTTTGTGGTTGCTGGTAGGCTCCGGATTGAGGATGCCCGCCAGCATGAGGATGCCCCCCGGATGGAATTTGTCCTTCGGTGGGAGGATGCCCGCTAAATTGAGGTAGAGTTCCCGGAATTTGAAAACTGGAGGTGAATGGTTTACCAGTACTGCTTAGTGGATTAGGGCCACCGAGACTGGTCCCCCCAGGTTGATGGTAGGTTCTGAATTGAGGTTGCACTCTAGCATGAGGGTGCCCTCTGAGTGGGATTTGTCCTCTGATGGGAGGGTGCCCCCCAGCTTGAGGTAGAGTTCCCAGAATTTGAAAACTGGAGGTGAATGGTTGACCAATACTGCTTAGTGGATTAGGGCCACCGAGACTGGTCCCCCCAGGTTGATGGTAGGTTCTGAATTGAGGTTTCCCTCCAGCATGAGGGTTCCATCCAAGTGGGATTTGTCCTCCGATGGGAGGGTGTCCCCCAGCTTGTGGTAGAGTTCCCGAAATTTGGGAACCAGATGTGAATGATGGACCAGTACCGCCGAGTGGGTTAGAGCCACCAAGACTAGTCCCCCTAGGTTGTTGGATAGGTATGGAATTTCCCGGCACAACTTGGGTAGTGGAGGCTTGGGTAGTAGTGGTAATGGAAGCATTTAATGCCCTATACCCAAAAGGGAGTGTAGGTCTTGGGGTTACGGGTGTGCGAATCGCAGCTTGAGTGACCACCGCGTTGCCGACGGGAATGGTCGGAATGTGAGGGACCATTGTAGATTGGGCTGTCTGGAGGGGAATAGTAGACCTTGGGCCAATAGACGGTATGTTCGGACTAATAGTTGGTGTGGCTGTAAAGGTGGTGGTGGCTGTGTCAGAAGGATTGACGATGACAAATTCACCAACAGAATTCAGTTGGAGGATACGTCATTCATATCCCTTCGGAATGAGAAAAGCTTCTGGAGATTCTGAAACAATTTGGAAATTCTCTAAAGGAATGGGAACTTCTTCCTGGGAAGTTGTAGTGTCTTGAACCTCGCTCTGTTGAGGATATTCCTCCGTAGAATGAGGGGGAAAATGGGTGTTTCCTTCCATATTTTCTGGAGGAAGTCCCTGTAGCCTCCGTGAATGGCGTGGAGGGTTGATGTTGGCGAGAAAGAGTCGACGAAAGAAATCTATGGCCAACTAACGAAAAGAAACATCATACGCTAATGAAAATCTAAGAATCACAACCAAGCAAACAAGACCTTCTCTCGATGATCGTACTAGTTGGTGATGAAATCCAACGTCGCGTGATCAAGTCCAGAAGGGGTGGGGATAGGGTGGAACAGTTACAATGGTGACCTGCTTAACGGACTTACACCTTGGTGCAAGCTTCCACGCAGTAATTGTGGATTTACCCTCCAAGGAGCCCAAGTGAGTTTGACCAATGTCTGCTCCAGGTATAGTGAGACTTCCCATCACCGTCACCTCGTGTAAGACCCTAAAGATTATGGCCACTAAGGTTACCAATTCATAGTCAGCCCCTGGGCGGGAACAATCGACAGTCCGATTCAAATGTACGGGTAGGGTATCAAGCCCGAAATCAACTAAAAGGCTTCCACGCAGTAATTGTGGATTTGCCTCAAAGTGATGCCCATAATACGATCAAACCACCACAATCAGTTAAACCACGGAGGGTTAGTCCCCGTAGCTCACCCGAATGCGACCTCGTGCGTAACCCCTGTGTTAGAGGGGGATCCCAGGCAGACTTATACAATGATTGGATTTGACTCTCCCTAACTCAGGATGCTACTGTTTGTTTTTGAAACTTTGGAGAGTTATGCTCACAGCCTGATCCAAAGTACTAAGCCTATTCTATTGTTGGTGGAGGATCCTAGAAAAGAAAAAGTTCTAAGTAATTTTTTAATTAGCGTTGATTTTATGGATGTTCTTTACGCAAAAAGGGGTGCATGGAAGTGAAACGAATGGAATTGTGACTCAATCCAAAAAATGCATCAGATATGATAAGCAATCATTTCTTTTCGATGAACACCTATTTAAGGGAGAGAGAGAGTTCTTTCTACTAACAAGCACAAATAAGGAATGCCCTCATACAATTCTTTTTCAATCAAATCCTGATATGATGCTAAAACTTTTTAGATGCCTTCTAACATGCATAATCAATCATGAAGAATCTTTTCATTGTCTGTATGCGGATAATAATCAATTCAACATAATGCTTGTCTTTCCAATTATCTTTTCATATGAATGAAAATCGAACCAGTGCAAGCAAAAAGTCATACAAACAATGCACCCTTTGTTGTAATCAAAACAAAAAGTGACACAAAAGAAACAATCAAAGAGAAATCAAATTTCACACCCAAAATAAAAGGTCAAAGAACAATGATATTATCTTAAAACCAAATGAAGAGATCTGTAGGCCTTTGATGACCTTCACCAACGTTTTTCGTTCACTTGAAAAAGAGAGAAAGACAATGTATGGGTTTCAAATTCCAAATGGCAGAAAAAATCAACAATCAATAGTGAAGAAGGCTACTAAATTCAGACAACAATATGATTGTTCTCCAAGAAAAAGACAGAGATTAAAACTGGAAAGAAGAAGGATTGACTCACAAGGTTACCCAGCAAGAGAAACACAGGGAGGAACCCTGAAAATGCAGTTCTGGAAGGTTTTTTGGGCCAAAGAGAGGCTGGCGCTCTGTTGCTAAAGGAAAGGAGCATTATAGTGCTCTGTGTAAGGCTATAGGGGAGCGCTGGCACTATGTTAACACTAGGACAGGGGCGCCAGGTTCAAAAAACTCCCAGAAATGGCAAAAAATTCAAAATTTGCAATTCAATCTCGACAATTGGGCTGAGTGTGATGAGGTAGGGAGCCAATCAGTTCATGAAACCAATCAAAAGAGGAGTGAAACAAGTCCGAAACAATCAAGGGATAGAACAAGGTCAATGAGGAGAAATCAAAACAAGAAGTTCCGATTTAAGGCTATCTCCCCAGCGGAGTCGCCAGTTTCTGTTGTAGGAAAATCTCCCTGCGGACAGGTAGATTGCCTCAAAGAGCTTGACCCTAACTCTAAGACATAAAAGTGCTTATCGTGGACACTGATTTACTTTCCAATCTATACAAACTATAACATGAGAAGGAAGGAGAATAGAGGTACCTTTTTACCGAAGTTTTTCCCTGCACGCTCCGAGTTCAGCTCTGATCCTTTGCTCTTCGCTGAGTCTTGTAGACAAACAAGGTATGACCACTTCCTACTCTATTGATATTAGCTTGAAAATAGATCTATCTATCGATGATAAGTTCATGTAACATTAGACACAAACTAGAAAGAAACATGCCAAGCGTGTCATATTAATGAGAATAACGACAGTGGTACTTACAATCGTAGATGCGAATGTGACAGCTTCGTCAAGTCCCCTTCGTCTAACCCTTGCTCGAAAGATCCACAACTTGGCTAACAACAACTTCACTGATCACTCTCTTTGGCTGACTGTGTGTTTCCTATGAGATCATAGGTTTCATGCTAGCAATTCTTCCCCCTTCCCACCATCATAGAGCTTGCTTATATAGGTTAAGAGGAGCTTAACCTCTTGAGTTATCTTTAGAACAAGTTGAGGAACTTCCTCCTTAGATCAGGGATCTTCTGATGGAACCAAGAATTCGAATACAACTGCCTTCTAATCTTGAAAGATCCTCCCCTTATTCTCCTCAACGGGCCAACAACTACCTCAGATTAGGCAGCGCTCCTGCAAAAGCGTATCAGAGCGTTGTAGCACTCCCTGAGTAGCTTAAGGGTAGCGCCAACACTCCAAAAGTGAGCGGCGCTCCTTCAGAAGGGTGGAGGGGCGTTATAACGCTACCTGAAGCCTTGTAGAGGGGTGCCAGTGCTCTTAATGCTAATATAGAGGAGCGCTACCCCTCAAAACCTTTGTTTTTGAGCTCTTTTCAGGTGTGAAGAGTCCCTTGACTTCAGTTAACCAATTCTCCTCCTCCAAACCAAGTAAATGAGATGTTTTAAGTGTATTGTTAGTGTCGTTATTATGGAAGTATGCTTGAACAACGTGTGCGACACTTGTGAACAACTTGCGACACTTGCAAAAGTTGTAAGGAAGATGCGACACTTACGACAATTGAGAGGAACATGCGACACTTATCTAGTTGAGTAATTTTGACATGTAACAGAAGTGACAATGCATGCTCATCAGATTCAGAAGAATCACTAGAGAAATGGTAGAACCAAATGTATGAAGTATGTATAAAGAGATGTGCTATATTAACCATAGAAGTTCATTGGATCGACACAATAGTAAGTAGCTTACCCACCTTTGATGGTCTAAATCATTTAGAAGCTTTCTTGTTGGAATTTGAAGAAATTGTACCAATACAAAAAATATTGTTGGCACTGGATGAGGCCTTGAAAAAAACTTCATCAAGATGGTTGGGGACACACAAAAACAACATTACCCACTGGATACAATGTCTCACTTTGATCACAACATGATTTTCAGAACAAGTAGAAGGATACGAAGTTTGATACATGGGTAGAAGTTGTCTGAAGGACCATGTGCAAAGTTGTGAGGAAGCTTGGAGCAGTATTCCTCAAGAGCAGTGGGTGCACAAATTCATTAACACACTAGACAAAACCCCTATCAATTGGTATCTTCAAGAGAACTGCGCCTCATCATTGTAGATTGGGAAGGTATGACTCAGAAATTTGTAACTACCTTTTTCTTTGAAAGACAATATCCTACAGTGGATCAACTATTATAGATTGTAAGACATAAAGTATTTTAGGAGGCACCTAGCCTCCCCGTGGAGCAAGAAGGGGACGAATGGACTGCACCTCTTCAGAAATTGTCGAGTTGTTACAATATCAATGCCGATGGAGATGATGATCCTAGAAAGGTGAACATCACTGAAACAGAAGGACAAAGAGACATATAAGGACCAGGAGTTGAGATGGATTTCAGTGGACATCCAATTAAAATCAAGAAAGTCAATATTGGAATAGAGAAAACACCAAAGCTTGCAAATGTTGGAGATTATTGGGATGCTACCACTATTGACAAGATCATAGAGTTACTGCATGAATATCAGGACTTGTTTCCAACCAAGTTCATTGATATGAAGGGAATTAAAGGGCCCATGGGAAAGATGAATATCCCCTTGAAGCCAGATGCAAGTCCAGTTACACAGAGACCCTATATATTGAATCCTAAATATAAGGAGAAATTAAATATTGAATTAGACAAAATGTTGAAAGTAGGAATCATAGAACCTGTTGAAGAGTCAGAATGGATTATCCTTATGGTGGTGCAGGATAAGAAGACCAGAGAAATCAAGATCTATGTAGATCTCAGGAAGCTAAATGATGCATGTTTGCATGACCCATTCCCTAAACCATTTACTGACGAAGTGTTAGATAACATGGGAGGACATGAGGTCCACTCCTTCACCGATGGATTTTCAGGATACTGTCAGATTATGATTGCCAAGGAAGATCGTCACAAGACCACATTTTCCACAGAATGGGGATCCTACCAGTATACAGTAATTTCATTTGGATTGAAGAATGCACCATCCATATTTTCTAGGGTGGTGGTTGAAGCATTCAAGGAATTTTTACATAAATGTCTGGAAGCATATTTTGATGATTGGACTATTTTTAGCTTGTTGCAAAATCATATTGAATTCTTAAGACTAATGTTGGATAAGTGCAGAAAATTTCATATTTACCTGAACCTGAAGAAGTGCATTTTCTTTTCACCCTTTGGAGTGCTTCTAGGCCATATTGTGTGTAACTAGGGATTGTTGGTAGATCCATCTAAGATTGCCATTATAGTTGATTTTCCCCCTCCTACTTCAGTCAAATAGCTACGCATTGTGCTGGGACATACTGGATACTACAAGAAGTTCATTAAAGGCTATGCACAAATCATAGCACCCATGGAGAAGATTTTGAAAAAAAACTGTCAGTTTCATTGGACAGAAGAATGCCAACAGAGCTTCAACACACTGAAATAGAAAATGGTTACTGCGCCTATTCTGGTTTTCCCAGATTGGAGTAATGAATTTTATGTGCATGTTGATGCATCTTCTATCGCATTAGGAGAAGTTCAAGAACAACCGGGAACTAGAGACATTGACTAACCGTTATCATTTTCTAGAAGGAAGCTATCAACAACTGAGATTAATTACACCACCACTGAGAGAGAAGGGTTAGCCATGGTGTATGTGCTGCAGAAATTTCACCACTACTTGTTGGTAGGACACTTTAAAATGTTTACTGATCACTCCATGCTAAAATACCTGGTCAACAAGCCAGTGTTGGGGGGAATAATACGCTGATGGCTTCTGCTATTTCAGGAATATGATTTCGAGATCGTGGTTAAGCCAAAGAGAATGAACAAAGGCCCTGACCACTTGTCAAGGTTGGAACATGGCGAGGAACCTACTAGTTTGGAGGATACACTGTCGGATGCATATTTGTTGGCCATTAGAAATATTGATGATCACTTCGTTGACATAGCCCATTTCCTGTCAACAGGAATGACACCTAGTGAATACACAATCACCTAGAAGAAACAGTTGGTAGTGCGCGCCACATAATTTTCACTTATAGTTGTACAACTATATAAGATGGGACCTGATGATATCTTGAGGAGATGTGTTATGGAAGAAAAAAGACCACTGATTTTAGCAGAAGCTCATGAAGGCATCACAGGAGGACACTACGCAGGCAAAGAAACAACGCAAAAGGTTCTTAGAGCTAGCCTCTTGTGGCCTACTTTACACAGAGATGCTAAAGACTACTACAGAGCCTGCGATGTGTGCCAACGACTTGGTAAACTGTCCAGAATAGATGACATGCCATTAGCGCCCCAACTAACCTTACAATCATTTGAGAAATGGGCCATTGATTTCGTGGGACCTATAAACCCATCAGGGAAGTGCACAAGATCCAGGTACATAATCACTGTGACAAAGTACTTGACCAGATGGGCTGAAGCAAGAGAAGTTAAGGAATCTAGTGCAACTATAGCTAGACGCTTGATATTTGATGACATCATAACCAGGTTTGGATGCCCAAAGATCCTTATGAGAGATCAAGGCACACATTTTATTAATAAAACCATTGAAGCCTTGACTGAGGAATTTGTAGTTCATCATCAGAAGAGAACACACTACCATCCACAAGCGAATGGGACAATTGAAGCGTTCAATAAGATCATGGAAACAACACTGACAAAGAGTTGCAATGTGAATAGGGATGATTGGGATTTAAGAGTACCAATAATACTATGGGCCTATAGAACCACTTGCAAGAAGATAACAATGCAAACCCCCTTTAAGTTGGTTTATGGTCTAGAAGCTATTTTCCCAATGGAATACTTGGTCCCTAGCTTAAGAATCATAGCCTTCAAAGATATGGATGACACCAGCACTGCTCAAGAGAGGCTCGCGCAGTTGGCCGAACTATTGGAAGACTGATTCATTACAGGGTTCCATCAGCATGTGCAGAAGGAAAGACAAAAGGCCTATCATGAAAGGCATATCAAGATTAAAGCATTTAAGCAAGGAGATGTGGTACTGGTATACAACAGCAAATTCATGAAGCATCCAGGGAAGTTCAGAACCCATTGTCTGGGACCATACGAGGTTGTCTATGTTATGGAAGGAGGAGCTACGCAGTTGAAGACTTTGAATGGAGAATGGAAGGAAGGATTCGTGAATGGCAGCCAGTTGAAATTATACTATGACAACCCGCTGCCTCGCAGCTCGCGGTAAAAATAAAATAAAAAAGGGTCTAGGTACTAGACACAGTTGAAACTAGGTACCAGACATAGAAAATGCAGTATTCACACAGTGGGGGAGGAGGGAGCATAAAGGACAGGTTTCTCCACGTAGCCTGAAGTCGAAGAAAAACATAAGGATCAGATCTGAAGTGCCTTGGGATGAGTCACATGCGAGTGTTGGGGGCTTGTTGGCCCTTGGTTAGAGAAGAAAGAGAAGATTAAGGAAGAAAAGATGAAATGCGAACTGCACGAAAGACCAGTGACTGATATTGGTTTGAAGTGAGTAGAATAGAAGAAAAGACAGAGCGAAGTAAGAGAAAGCAAGTCGTTGGATGAGGAGATCGAGGATGACAAATCAACAAGGAAGACGGATCGTGGACAACTCAGAAAGTGGAAAATCCACCGATAGATGCTTCGAGAGTACCACGCGATAAATAAGGAAAGACAGGTTGGTGAAGCCCTAAAAACGCAGGTCAAGTTGACCTAGGGTTTTAGACACCTAAGGTTTTTGTATCTAGTGTTTTGGAACTTAGGTTTCAGCCTAAGGCTGTCAGTGAGCTATTGTAATGTATAAATAAAGGTCAAGAGGACCTAGGTTGTTGTTGTTGTTACTGTTTTCATCATTGGTTAAATGATGTGACGATGAGTGATTATTGTTATTACCAAGAGAGAAGTATTGTGCTGAGAGAGCATTCTGTATTATAAGATCTTTAGCTGGGTGCGAATATCAACCCTGTAGCTGGGTGCGCAGGGAAGGGAGAAAGAGAGAAGATCTGCTAGCTAAGAGCGCAGATAGGATTGTATGCTTCCACTTAATATATTATAAAGCACAATTCTGTGGACGTAACCCTAGGGAGAGGGTGACCCACGTACACCTTGTTGTTGTGTGTGATTGATGTTGTGTTCTTTAAATGGTTGATACACTATTGTGTTAGATATTATAGATAAATGTGCGAAGTAGGTATGAGCTGGTAATTAATATCTAGATGTTGTGTTGTTGTTGTATTGGATCCACTTTATGTTTCCTATGGTTGTAGGCATCTGTGTCTTGCAACCCCCTATAGCTACTTCTGGTGAGATTGCATCTGCTTCGTAGTTTTTGCCGAAAGGGCCCGTAGTTAGGGCTTGTTGGTGTGCCATTAGAGTTGAACCCCAGGTCCGCCCCTGTGCCAACAGTGATCTTCAGATCAGATGTGTCGTGTCCACTTCGGGACTTCAACATTTGACACTTCGGGACTTTGGGGAAGTGTTGGTGGTAAAACTCTCAAAGAAAAACTCCCAGAGTGATGTAACTTACTTATGTCACTTGATGACATGTCACGATCCGAGTAGCTTCCACATGTCACTTAGATTCATGATTTTCATGTATCTAAAATGTCGATTCAACTTGACACCTGCTAGTGTCTGATTGCGCCATGTGACCTTGCTGACTTAGTCTTGCTAACGTGGATATGATCATGTGGCACATGTTCATCTCCTTGATCTAACGGTCATAATAGTATCCGAAGGGTATCTCAGATCGACAACTGAGAGTGACTTCAAAACTTCATCCTTTGGGACTTTGAGACTTTTGACATTTCTTGGTGGTGAAAATCCCGAAGTAATTCTCCTAGAGTGATGTAACTTATTGACGTCATGTGTTGACATGGCACAAGCCAATTTCCTCTTGACACATGTCATCATCTGATTATGCCATGTGTATTTGATGACATGGTTTTCTGACATGGTATACCTAATATAACGATCATCGTATGTTCTCCAGATCCGATGGTCCTTATTCATTTTGGATTTTTGGCTCTCCGGGCTTCGGGTTTTTCAAATATTAAACTGAAAAATCTGAAGTGAGATTTTTCTGCAGCTTAACCTCCTTGCATATTTACACCCAAACTAAATGTTATCTATCGATCATTATCCTTGATCGATGGCTCGATCTGTCTGTGATGCAACTCTTCTATCTTATCCAGTCCTTCCACTTAGAATGATCCAACGGTTGACGAAAATTTGCATAAATGAGATCTCATATATTTTACCTTGCTTATCCTATCCTTCCACTTGAAAATGATCCGATGGCTAATGGGAATTTGGGTTTGGTATGACGGATGACGGGTATTTGGATAATAAAATTATCAACCCTTTAGCCCTGCTTATCCTATCCTTCCACTTTAAAATGATCTGACGGCTCACGGGAAATTGGGTTTGATCTGATGGCTGACGGGTATTCCGATAATCAAATTATCGACCATTTAATATTATGCTATTCTTCCACTAAAATGTGATCCAATGGTTGTGAATACTCTCGAAGAAGATAAAGGATCAAGGATGGTTGCAAAACCACATCTTGAGAGTGATTTAACTCTTCACCAAAACTCCACAATTTGAAGTTGTGCATTGTTGGTGAGTCAACCATAATCTTCGATCTTTGAGGCTATAATATTTGACGGTCCTGACTAATTGCGAGATTGGAAATAGAACAATATTTAATTCTCCTTTCGATCTCCACAATTCATCCCTATCATTGATCTGGTGATTGTGCATCTGACTGTCAAAACTCAATTTGACTTAAATTGATTGTTTGTTGGATGAAACATAGTCGTCGATATTCGAGTCTATGAGATCTGACGATCTAGACCAATTGTGGGATTGGAACTAGCGAGTCGTTTAATTATCCTTCCGATCTCCGCAATCTATCCCTATCGTTGATCTAGTGATTGCGCATACGATGATCACAACTCAATACGACTTAATATGATCGCTTGTTGGATCAACCACAGTCATCGATATCTGAGTCTACCAGATTTGACGGTCTAGACCAATTGCGGAGTTAGAACTAGTGATTTGTTTAATTCTTCTTTCGCTCTCTACAATTCATATGTGCCGTTGATATGGCTTGCAGATTCGAGGGTCACTATCCTCAAGTCCATAGTCACTCATATGATGAACGTCTGTTATATGAGATGATCAACACCGTCAATTTCTTGATCAAACGGTTGCTGAGGCTTCTCACCCTGATCTTACGCTTTTCCTTCCGAGCTTTGATCTTTTCATATTGTTCTCTCCTCCTCCTGATCTTTGATCTCTGCATATAGTTCATTCCTCCTCCTGAGCTTACGCTTTTGAATATGAGATTTGATCTATGCATACTATTCACTCCTCCTCTCGATCTTACGCTTTCAATCTCTGCATACTATTTGACATCTTCTACTAACTGATATACTCTTGACATCAATGAAAATCTCATCAGTGGTAATTCATCATTAACAACAAATCATCACATCGACTGTTGACATCATTTACAATTTTTCATGTTATCACATAAAGTTGTCAAGGTCCGTAGGTTGCAGCCATGAGCATAAAGCACAATACTCAGAGTGACTCATTAAAGGCCCAGAAATAAATACGAGTCATTGATTTCAAAGGGGATAGGTGGTAGTTGATCAAGGCCTTCGGGGAAATGAGCTTCAGGATATTTGAAACGATAAGTTCTTAAAAGTCCCGAAGGCCCAAAGTCTCAGAGACCTGAAGTGGATCTCGACCTTCCAAATCCATAACTCTACACATCATCATATCCTCAGCTCCAAAGGTTTTTCTTAGAGGGAAATGTGGTTTGAGAATTGAAATTCCCGAAGGCTGATTCGTGAAGAAGATATCAGCCGTTGATTTTAAGAGGGAATATCTGATCTGTCGATCTA
This sequence comes from Picea engelmannii, assembly GCA_009831015.1. NCBI lineage: Eukaryota > Viridiplantae > Streptophyta > Pinopsida > Pinales > Pinaceae > Picea > Picea engelmannii. Next base: position 368,221 of record ML785683.1, on the reverse strand, counting down.
AATCACTAGAGATGGGTCGTTGATTAGGAAGCCTCATCTCAGATCACAAGATCAACTATTGGCACAGGGGCATACCCAGGGTTCAACGCTACAACAACGCACCAACAAAGCCCTAACTACCAACCCTTTCAGTAACACTTGTGAAGCAGATGAAGTATCACTTGAGGTAGAGGCAGGGGTGGTTGAAAGACTCAGGTTTCTGCAACCTTAGCTGGGACACATATCTGTGATTGTACTACTTAATAAAGTACTTAGCACCGTGAGTTCCTCAATATACAATCAATAATCACTTCACTGATAAAATAGGGCTTCACAACATTCACACTGATATAACACATTTAAGCACTTAGCATCAATAGATAGGTCATATCTAGGAGATCAAGCACTTAGCATATTCATATAGATCAGATCTAACATTCTTATACATCATTAGCACTAGCATAAGCATATCTATCCAATCATCTCAAATCACTTAGCAAAAGAAGACATAAACATATTAAGACAAGCACAAAACAAGACAACACAGTGTTTATGTGGTTCACCCAGACCCTGGGGCTATGTCCACCAAATATTCTTCTTTATTGTCTTCAGTCAATTGGTTACAAGCACAAATCCATCAAAACCCTTACTCCGCACAGGACATAATATCTGCACAGCTCGCTAGATTCTTCTTCCTTACGTTACAACACTAAGCCCTCCACAATCTGCTACAAGGACCGACACTTAGCTCTGCAAGTCTCTTACAGTCATGCACAAAGCACTTACAGACTCTAATTGCACTTAGCATACATTCACATCACGTAGATGCACTATTCAACTACTTCTTAAATTGCCTAGCCTTCTATTTATACATACAAAATAGGCCTAAACATGGGTAAAACTATGGGACAACATCCCATTTCCATTACATATTCCCAAAAACCTAAAAAGGATCCAAAAGTGGGCCGAGATCCTATGATATCTGGTTCGTCTTGCGCTCCTCCTTCGATAGGCTGTCGAAGTCCCAAAATAGGTCAATATGACCAAAAATCTCCCAAAAATTTGTCAAGGGCCAACATGCCCCCAAAACTCACCCGTGACTCATCCCGAGCCACTCTGGTCTGATCAGTTCTACCTCGAACACCTTGAGCTTGGATCAAGATGCTTCGACCTATTGCTGTGCGACAACCTCTTGCTGGGTGAACTCCTGAATCACTGCATCATTCACGGACCCTTCTAGGAATTGTTCTGCTATGATGACAACCTGTTCTAGATTTTCTCCTCGACTTTCAACCTTTGTGAATAATTGGAATGCCTTATATTGCACTGGTTGAATTCGTTGAGTAACTTCCATCACTCTGCTTTGAATCGTATGGATCTGCTTCTAGGCGGTGCGTTTCTCTTGAGACCACTTCATTCTTTCCATGGCCGACAAGGCCTTCTGTTGCTCCTGTAGTGTGTCTACGTGCTTCTTTGCTTCCTTGAGCTGCGACTCTAATGCCTGTAACTCTGGATTCTCGGTGAGGTTCTCATATGTTTGGGCATTGAATTTACTCAACTGGTTTCACTCCAAGGAAAGAGATTTTAGTCTGTCAACTACGCTAAAATAAGTTACTTCCCTTTGGTCTCTTACATATTGAGGGGTCTCAGACACAGTTCGGAGCTCCAAGTCTGCTATGCACTGCTGGAACTGCTGGATTACTTCTCCAAGTTGTGACACTTGCTGTGGAACTCACTCTTCGGTCTTTACTTCTACGACTGTCACAGAGTGAAGTTCTCTATGAACCATTTCCTTTACTTGGAGTTTCTCTGTGAGCAATGCTTCCTTGCTTTGCTACAGTTGTGCTTTTTCTTCATCCCACTTTGCTTGCAGAGAAATATTTTCATGTTTTGCAGTACTGCATTGTTCTACAAGGTCACCCTATACTTGTTCCAAAGCCTGGGTAGCTTGCATTATTTCTTTCTGAGCTCGTTGAAGGTGAGGTTCGACTATATCAACGATGCGGTGGAGTTGAGCTGGCTCATCTCCTAGTTTTGATGTTCCTGCTGACACAGGTGCAATGGAGACTGTGCGGCTAGATTGTAGTGCCTTCTATACTCCTTGGAGCTTATCCTTAATCTGATGGAACACCTCCTCCTTCTTAGCTTCTTCCTTCTCTGCTATCTCCAGTGAAGCATCATTCATGGATGCTATGATGAAATTGAAGTCGTCGGAGGTGAGGATGGTCTTCATTTTGGAGTGGTTGCTTTCACTTTCTTCCAGGAGGAAGGTTTTGGCAGGTAAACCTTCCTTTTCTTTGAGGGATCCTCCTCGTCTCTAGGTGGTGTAACCTCACCTTTATTATGTTAATCTTCTGCGGCATCTATCTCTCCTCCATCTCCTCCTTGCTCTGTTGATATGGAAGCGGTCTTCACGGATGCACTGTCTAAATCATGGACCTCTTTAGTCTTCTTTATCTTGCTAGGTTCGGGTGTATCCGACATAGTTTCTGGACTATCTAAATCAGATATCTCCACAGGGTCTACTGGAATGAGGAGGTCCACCGACTAGTCCTTGGTGATTTCTTCTAAGTCCTCCTCTGCCAGCTTGTAGTAAGATTGAAGTTTCTACTTGCACTTGTCAGCATGCACTGTAATATAAATGAAATGGTGGTCCGTGCTGAATTTCATTATAGGCTGAAACCTATGGAGAGTATTTGATGTGATGCGAGTCTCAGACTAGATAGCTAACTTTAGCTGATTGTAATATGTGTGGAATATAGAATTTGACTTCCATTTCTTGTTCATGTCACTGGAATACGACATTGTACTGAACTTTACAGCTAGAGGTTCAAAGGGCCTGATGTCCGGGAAGGTTGCACCTTCCGACATCTCCCATGTAATGAAAGAAATCAGGATGAGAAGCCAACTGAAGTGGAACTCATATCCTTGATCTTGCACTTCCCTGTAGTCCAGTTCCAACTGGTTCACGAGGTACTTCTCCCAATTCATTTGTAGGCCCTCCACACACTTCCCTTCGAGGTCGACTACAAAGCCAGTAACTTGGGTGGGTCGGTTCTTGCGGACCAAATTTCCCGTGATCAATT
>ML785683.1:274516-331426 GCA_009831015.1 Picea engelmannii | reverse complement strand
TTCATGTATATCATATCTATCATTCTACCTATCATTATCACTAAGCATAAGTAGATATATCTAAACATATCAGAGAACTTATCATATAACACATGAACAAATCAAGACAAAGAACAAAGCACATAACACAGTGTTTACATGGTTCACCCCCACCCTGGGGCTACATCCACCAACTCTTCTTCTTTATTGTCTTCAGTCAATCGGTTACAATCACAAAGCCATCAAAACCCTTACTCCACATAGGACAGAAGATCTGTGCAGCTCGCTAGATCCTTATTCCTTGCATTACAACACTAAGCTCTCCACAATCCACTACAAGGATCTGCACTTAGCTCTATAAGTCTCTTACAGTCATGCACAAAGCACTTTCAAAGTCTACTCTCACTTAACATGCATTCACATCACATAGATGCACTATTATATCCTTATTAGATTGCCTATCCTTCTATTTATACATACAAAATAGACCTAAACATGGGTAAACCCATGGGTTGACATCCCATTCCCATAACATATTCCCAAAACCCCCAAAAAGGGACCCAAAATGGGGACGAGATCCTGTGATCTCTGCTTCGTCTTGCACTCCTCCTTCGATAGGCTGTTGAAGTCTCAAAATAGGTCAACATGACCAAGAAACTCCCAAAACTTGGTCAAGAGCCAACACCGAGTCTTTGGCTATTATACTTACGCTATCCTTCCAATGTATATTGATCAATGCTTGAGAGTGCACCCAACATGATATTGACGGTTGATATCTCCTACGAGTCTCCAGACTTCGGATATTTCAAATCTCAACAAGTTCTTTTCTCCATATGTCGATATTCCAAAGTTTTCAATCCACTGACGTGTGTCCCTCTCGGATCAATGGTTGAGATCTCCTTCGGGTCTCCGGACTTTAGAGATTTCAAATCTCAAACCCCTTCTTTCCTCTGGAGTGATGTCACTTACTTATGTCACTTGATGACGTGTTATGAGCATAGTATCTTCCACGTGTCACTTAGATTGGTTATTTCCACGTACCTGAAATGCCAAATCAACTTGACACTTGTCATTGTCTGACTGTTCCACGTGTCCTTGCTGACGTATTTTTTCTCACGTGGATCCTCATGTGGCACATGTTCTTCTCTTGGATCTAACGATTGTCCTAAATCCTGGTGTATCTTAGATCAACAGTTGAGAGTGACTTTGAACCTTCGTCCTTCGAGACTTCGGGACTTTTGAAATTTCTTGGTGTCAAAACTCCCAAAGAAATTCTCCCAGAGTTACGCAACTTGCTTACGTCACTTGTTGACATGGCATGAGCCAATTTATTCTTGACACTTGTCATCATCTGATTATGCCATGTGTATTCACTGACATGGTCTACCACATATCCTTGCTGACATGGTCTGATGATGTGATCTGGTGATGTGGTCTTCTGACGTGGCCTGCTGACCAACAACACCGATCCAATAGTCCTCATATGTCCTCCAAATCTGATGGTCCTTATTCATTTTGGATTTTCGGGCTTCAGGTTTTTCCAATCTCAAACTTTCCAGATCGTAACCTCCTCGTATATTTATATCCAAAGTGAATCATAATCGTTGATCAGAATCTTAGATCGACGGCTCGATCTTTCTTTTATGTAGCTCTTCTGGCATATCCTGTCCTTCCACTTGGAATGATCCAATGGCTGACGAAAATTCATATTTCAGGAATTTCAAATCTCAAGCTCTCCAGAGTGTAACCTCCTCGTCTCTTTAGATCCAAAGTGAATGTTTTTCATCGATCATGAACTTACATCAATGGCTTGATCTTTCTGCGATGCGGCTTTGCTGGCTTATCCTATCCTTCCACTCGAAAGTGATTCGATGGCTAACGAGAATTCGCATAATCGAATTCTCAATCTTTTTTCCCTTCTTATCCTGTCCTTCCACTCAAAAATGATCCAACGGTCATGAGGAAACCCAAAGAAGATCAATGATCGATGATGATTATGGAACCACAACTTGTGAGTGATTTAACTCGACACCCAAACTACGCAATTTGAAGTTGTGCGTTATTGGTGAGTCAACCACAATCATCGATATTCGAAGCTATAAGATCGGATGGTCCTAACTAATTATGATATTGGAACAAGCATGATGTTTAATTATCCTTTCAATCTCTGCAATTCATCCCTGTCGTAGATTTGGAAATTGCGCATCCGACGGTCACGATTTAATTTGACTTGAACCGATTATTTGTTGGATCAACTACAATCATAGATCTTTGAATCCATGAGATCTGACGATCTAGATAGATTGCGAGATTGTAACTGGAGAGTAGTTTAATTCATATTTCTCTCTCTGCAATTCATCCCTGCCATAGATTTGGCTTGCAGATCCGACGGTCTTGATTTTATATGATTTTTATCGTGCCATCTCTTCTGAGCTTTGATTCCTTCTGCACACTCTTCCTGTAATCATGCCATCATCTCTATTGTTCTTGCCATAAATGACAATTAGGTGCTTTCCTATAAATCATGTCAACAAAAACACCTAAGTAGAGCACACAATGATCAGAAAATAATAGTTCATGTTTCACATATTGATTCACATGATCTATTGCAAAATATCCATAATCATAATTAACCAAGGGGCCTTCTATTTATAGTCTCAATATTTAACCAAACTCTATAGAATCTAGATGATCTTGTCCACATGTAACTATCTACTATTAGAGATGACTCCACCAAATCCATGTCGTCAAGTTGGATCGACAAGGATGCTCGACCCAAATTCCTACACATCCAACTCGTAGTCTATTTCTACATTGGTCAATCCATCGCCTGACTATCCTTGAATTTTGATTGAATTTTTTATCGACAAGCACGTCAACTACTCAATCGAACAATGTAGTATTCTGGTCAATCACCCAACAAAAAGTATCCAAATAGGTTGACCTCTCGACAGACTGAATCCAGGAGATGTGTGATGAACCATCAATGCTTTATGTTCCAACAATAACTAAGGATAACCCACATAATGAATCAGTGGAGACAACATCAACTTTACATGCATTTTCAGGGTGAAACACTGTTATGATCAATTAGCTCAATTTCATGGTAGAAGAGTACAAAAATAAAGTAACAGTCCTAGAGAAGAAACTACAGCAATAGAGATAGGAATTGGAACATAAATTTTACGACAAATCAGATGAAAAAGACTTCCTACATGAAAATAAAATTGAAAACACTTGGCAGGGATATATTCACGAGGTATTAGACCTCAAAATGAAAGGACAAGAGAAAACCAATGTAGTGGAACAACAGAGTCAAGGGATATATCTCCTAGAAGAAGAAATGAAATAACTTTAGCTGGAAGAAAACAAGGGGGAGAAAAAATTCCTATCCCTGTTTAAATCATGTTTAAAGAAGAATATTATGAACTTGATGAATAACTAAAATAAGCACAAGTGAATTTATTCATGGAGTTGAAGGACATCCAGGAATACAATGAAGAAATTACAAAATTTGTTGATCATCTAGGAGAAATCAAAGGCGAGTAGGATGATATGGAACAACCACTCGAAAAGATAAGACACTAACATAACACATACAGGACATACCCTGCAACATTTCTCAGGATGACCAGAAGGGAATAAGACAAGACCCAATGTTGCTAGATAGATGGAAGAACGCTTTCCCTGATGTGCAAGGGACGATAAGAAATGCTAAAAGATCATGCATAAGGGTGTGGATTGCATTAAATGAACTCCTGGAGATGTGACATGTGCCATTGAATGAGAAACTAGATGTAGCGAGACCAAGTGAAGACAATAAAAATCAAGTGTCAACCATCAAGGAAAAGGTCAAGAAAGAAATTGAATTATTAGATAGAATCGATATGGAAACTTCCAATCAGTATATAACCGATCCAATGAAGTGTGTGTTAGCAATATAATATTTTATAAAGATCACATTGAAAGAATTGAAGACAGAGGTCGCTGGCAAGATATGGGATGGAGATATGGATCTTGAGGAAAGGAAATCAGACGGGATAAGCAATATCATTCAAGAATATGAATTGTGGTCCAACTTTTTCAGATCATCCAAATTTAGGAAATAGTTGACAATCTCATATTTTTGTAAAATTTTGTAATTTAAAAGTCCTAGTAAATCAAAGTAGGAGGATGAGAAACTAAAAGTGGTAAATTTCATATGAAATCATGACAGTTATGGAATGTAAAGAGTCTCTATGATCTTATGAAAGAGAGCTCCTAGTAACATAGAGGGACTTTTGTGGATTGTACATATGGATGATACTGTTATCTCTTTATGAATAATAAGCAGAAGGTATTTTGGATCATAATTGTTGTCAAATTTATTAGGGAATTTTCTAATGATATGTTTACTATGGGTCTTTTAGAATTATTTTCATATGAATTATTTCTATGTGTTGTGTTTAGGATTACTCATACAATTATGATTCCCTATGAATACAACATTGATATTATATATTTTATTTGCAGTTGATTTTTATTAAATCTATGATTTCGTTATGTTAATTTTTTGTTGATTAGTACGAACTATTTCAACTTTCAATAACACTATCTTTAGATGTATTTATTATTATTAGTATTTATCCTAATCAAGATAGGTTAAATTATAGTAGATATATAATAAAACTTTTGATTTTGTTTCTTCTCTAGATAATTAGATCAGGATTTAGACAAAATTTGTAAGAAGCAATCCAATTTTCTTCTCCACCTCAAATAATCCAGTGGAAACTAGGCCCACATATTGGTCAAAATTTTTATTCCAAACGAGAGTGATCCTAATTGGGGATTGACATCGAGCACTCCCCCTTACCTACTTGATAGGCCAATTTGACCCATTAGCACTTAAATTTTCAACCTCTTGATAAACAAAATAAGTTGAAGATCAATTACCTTTAGTGACCTGCAGTAATTTTATTGTAACTTTTGACGTTGATCTTGGATAGTTTTTTATGATCTCTGCATATGGTAACTTCTACTAATATTTTTTGATCTCTTAAAGTCAACAAAAAATATTCTTAGTGATGAATATGATGATGAACCTAATGAAAAAATTATTGATGATGATGCTGATAATGAAATTAGAGTTTGATTATTATGTCCTTTGGATTGATGATGATGAAACTGTTGATGATGAACATGGAATATGATGATGAAATTGTTGATCTTTTAAACTTCTTTAATATCTCAAAACTGAATTTGGAAATGTGTTTAACACAAAACATGTTTTATAAAAACCTCTATAGAAATTTTGGTATCTTCTTGTAGAAATATTGTAGCTACTAAAAAATCTACCATTCTGAAGACTGCTAAAGTATTATGAAAATTGTATCCCTGAAAAAAACTACACTACAATCTTGAAAACTTTAAATATTATAAAAACCTATGAAATTTAAATATATAATAAACAAAAAGAAATTAATCTGCAACTAAGATGCAAACAGGAACTGATCTACAAACTAGTTCTCTGCAACTTTTATAAAAAGAAACTCTACCTGCTTAAGTGAAAAACAAATTATGAAACATTGAAATCTTCAACAAGAGGAAATGAGTTTTGAAAAATCCTGTAGTTATTTGAGAAAGATTGAAAATATTTGAATGTTTCCCACCATATCATTGGTTTTCAAACAGAATTCATGCACAATTGTGCTAGTAAATTTGTTTTCGCAAATGCACTCTTATTTTTATCTTCATTGTTTTCTTTGTTGTTGTTTTTTTATGTATTTTTTATTTTTGTTTTTTTTTATAAATGAGGAAAGAAAAATCAATTTGATATGGGAGTAGGGGAAGGAATCCCCTTACGTACTATCTCCATTTCTGATTGTTGTAGCCAATCATGGAAAATTTTTTCTCTTTTTAAAGGTTTTTTATACAATCTCAACCTATTCCCATTTACCAGAAATTAAATTCCCTCCTCATCAATAGTATTGATCTTAACTGAATCATTATAAAAAATTATCTCTATCTCATAAAGACCTAACCAACGAGTAGTGAGATTTCCTTTAAAAATTTTAAACTTGGAATCAAATAAGAGATCCCATTCACCTGGTTTTAATTTATTCTTTCTTATGAACTTATCATGCCATCTCATTCTCTACTGTTGGATAATGGTGGTATGTGGAATACAATTACGTTGCATCTCATCCAATTCATTGAGTTGTACTATCATTTTCTACTAATAATTTGAAAGCTCCATTCCTATCTTGGTTGTAGTAATGAAAGATTTTATTTGTAACTCAATAGGGAGAATGGCATGTTTACCATATACTAGCTCATATGGTGTATGTATAGTAGTATTCCTCCATGTAGTCTGATATGCCCAAAGTGCCTCTAGAAGCCGATCTTCCCAATATTCATTGTGAAGCAGAACTTTTTTGCTTAGGATGGCTTTAAGAAATGTTTTGGTGGATTTCACTTTCCCATTGTCTTGTGGATGGTATGGGGAAGACTTGTGGTGATTCATCTTGTATTTCTTTGTAATTGTGTGTAAAATATTTGATGTAAATTGAGCATCTTGATCTGTGAAAATTTATCTTGGAACACCAAAATGAGTGAATATATACTCAACTAAAAAATATACAACAATTTTCTCAATAGGATGGAGGAGAGGTTTAACTTCTACCCATTTAGTAACAAAATATATACAAACTAAAATATACCTATTTTTTCTTGACATTGGAGCAATAGATCCTACGAAATATAGAGCCCATTTTTTCAAAAGGATCTATGACTACCGGAGGTTGTAGATGAATTTCATCCATTTACACCAATCATCCCATCCATTGACAACTATCACAGATTTTGATGCACTTATTAGCATCTCTAAAAAGAGTAGGCCAATAATACCCCAGATGAAGGACTCTCTAAGCAGTTCTCTTTTTAACAAATTGACCTCCACATGGCTCATTATAGAATTTCTTTAATATTTTAAACACTTCATCCTATCACATATACTACCAAATAACTAGATTGGGTCAAGTACAAAAAATTTCTCCACCAATCCATGAATGTGTGGTACTAAGTCTGGAAATCCTCTACTTCTCCTTTAGTGAAAGGTGTTGTGATAAATTTCTTATACAAAAATAGTTAGGAATATATGAAATCCAAGGAAATTTAGTAGATATTGAAAATAGATGTTCATCAGGAAATTATCATTATGAATTATGGAAAGAAAATATGCAACTACATTTTCTCTTCCAAGTCGATCTAATATAGTGATATTAAATTCATGTAGCAATAGAAGCCAACTAGTTATTCTTCCATTAGTAATTGGCTTGTTCATAAGATATCTAATGGAATAATGGTCAGTGTGAATAAATATCTCATAAACAATGATGTAGTGCATAAATTTATTGATGGCGTTCACTATTGCAAGAATTTATTTTTCTTTGATTGTGTAATTCAATTCAAGAGGTGTCATGTTTTTACTAACAAAATAAATCGAATAAGAAATTTGATTTTCTTTTTGTCCTAAAATTGCTCCTAAAGTTGTATCTGAAGCATCAATGGATATGTGAAAAGGGAGAGACCAATTTAGCCCTCTTGAAACTGGTGGTACATAAAGCTTCTCTTTCAATGTTTGAAAAACAATTTGACAAGGAATATTCCAAAATAATTCACTAGCTTTAGTGAGCACTTTAAACAATGAAGATGTTGCTTTTGTGAATTTTTCTATAAATATTATGTATTTTATAAATATTCATATTGGAAGTTTAGAAATGACTTCTACCTTTGTTGGATCAACCTTGATTCCTACATATGATATACAATGACCCAAAACTTTAGTAAGAAACATATGTAATTTTTCATGACTTAATGAAAGATTAGTTTCTTTACAACTAATGCTATAGCAAGATTTGCCTCACCCTATGCAAACTTGTTCAGAAGGCCTTTTCCATTTCCCTGTGCAGACTTGAAGTCCCCTTTTACAGTTCCTAGAGATAAAAATTGTATTTTTCCACATATACGCGCCCTAACAACTATACAACATGTGTATACACAGGTTGCACCATTACAACCCATGTACATCAAGTGTTTTGCCCAAAATTAAAAAAATGGTGTTGGGTTTCCATGTCACGTCATGAGATCCATGATCCTTGACCTTCCATATACTGGAAATGTTCTGAATCGGCCCTTTAGTTCCATTTGAAGGCTATAAATGGCCCATATCCAAGATGTGGAAAAGAGGAGAAGAACTCAACTTTGAGAGAAAAGTTAATCTCAAGAAATTATTCACTTCATATTGATTCTGCATCCCTTTTTCCTTTTAAGTCTGAACACAATGTTCATCCCCCAAGATCTTCTCTATTTGATGGAGAATCTCATTGTCTCTCTTATATGAGCTTTCCTTTGGTGGAGGATTGAAGTGGTGGAGGCCCAACTGGAAGGAACTTAGCTTCTCGGTTCCGAACATGCCGACAGAGAAGTTTGTCATTCATACACTTCTGTTGATTACATTTTAATAGAAATACTCTTTTCTTGTCTAATTAATATCTTACAAATATTTTAATTGTTATTCCATGGGCGTATTTGTTATGTATATTGATGTATTAGGCTATTGTATGTGCTAAATTTATATATTATAACTGTATTATTGCGTATCTTGGTTGTTGAGGACAAGTTGTAGGTGTATTGCTTTGAGTCAAGTGCTCAACGGTGTACTTCATCGAATGTTTGGACGAGGTAGGCTCTTTATCTTGTCTTGTTAGAATATGTGTTTATATAACATACTTGAGATTATAATTGATTTATGCAGTCATTTCCGTCTATTGTGGTTTACCCCATGCCATATAGTGATTTTCCCCATAACATAATTGGAGACAATACTGGGGCGTGAATCTTGTTTTCTGGGTTTGGAGTGTTTTTCTCGTTTGATTACTCTCGTTATCTTCAGTTTATTGTCTTTTGATTTCTTAACAACCTCTATTCATTTTGAGTATGGGATTCTTGGCCTTACCCTTAACCTGGCAGTGTCTCAATACATATACGTGGTTTTTTCCTTGACAGTCGCGTACATACGCGAGCTATCGTTATTTAAGAAGCATATATACACGATTTTCTCCTGAACAGTCACATACATCATCCTTGTTTTCTTGATTGATGAGTTTTATGTTTGTTGGGTAAGTTTTTATGTTTGTTGAGTCTTCTTAGGTCTCTGTCATGACTGTTAAGTGCTTGCAGAGTGATAGGAAAACTTTCCTTGGTTGAATTTTCGAGTGGTTTTTCTTTCTCATTATCCTTTTCATTGGTTGTCCTTGCATCCTGGGATCGGTGTTTTCTTATTGATACTCTACTTGGTTTGTCTCTGATTACATACAGTGGGGTATTTATATTAGGTTGTTGTTTAGTCCTTGCATTTTCATTCTTATATATTGAAAATACAAAAAATATACATTTTGCATTGTTGGAATTTGATCTTTTGGGTTCTTATCGTTGATCTTAGTACATGTATGGAAATATTGCATCTTATTTGAAATTGCAGAATTAAATTGAAAGTTGCATTTTGAAAAGATTATCATTTATTGGGAATTGAAGTTAGGAATTTGCATTTTATTCATATTCATTTATTTTACTTGCTGAGTCATAACATCATCATTTTCACGAACGCACCTTTTTGAGTAAGAAAATCCACTAAAATTAATGCTGATAAATTTAAAATTGATTAGAAACGATTTTATATTTTAGGGTGCACAAACTAGCTTAAGGTTTAAAGCCTTGGAATAGGATTTTGTGAGTAAACTTCTCCAAGGCTATTAAATTCAACATATGTGTTTGACTAAGGGAGTGGTGAAATCCATTGGATAATTGGTGACATCAGGAGGCTCCGCTCATACCAGAGTTAAGCACAAGTTCGTGCAAAGTTGGTTGAGGGGATATCCCCCCAATACCTTCTTAGCGTCAGATATATTTCTTGGGATCTATTCTTATATGGGAGTCTTGATATCACCTTTACCTCTGTGAGAGGAAATGCTTTCGATATTTCTATCTTTGCTTCCCTGCCCATATGGTAGACGTGACTTACAACTGTTCTCCTGCGCATCAGTTATATCGTGGTGGCTTCGTTTCTTGACATAGGTAGCCACATAGGTTACTTGTAGGGGTTATTTTGCAGATACCCTGGGTCAGATAAGGGTCGGATGACACATAGCCTTTATGTAGGATTACCTCTCTATGGGGATTTGACCGACCAATTGTTAATCCCACGAGGGCCCTTATAAATGATTTTGATACCTCCGATCTTTTGCAGGGAGTCTCAATCCCCTCTTGGGAGAGACATACCTACTTTAGGGAGGGAGGACCCTTTCAACCACGTTATCTTGTTTGTGTGCTTTTTTGCCTTTTGATTATTTTTGTGTGCTCTTTGATTATTAATCGTCCTTAGGATTTGTTTTTATATCTCAAGTCTTGAGTCATCGTGGAGCCATACCAGCTTCCACGTAGGTCTCATTGTTTGTTAAGGTTGCCACTGCATCTTGAGTCTTTGTCTTAAGGTGTAAAGTTATCAAACGTGGTACACATACCTCAACCTACCAAACTTGTGGTCATACAAGTATGAGTATTGAGTCGAGTCAGAAAGATATTGGGAGTCCTTCGACTCCCATACCCATTATAGTTAATGGTACCCCTTCGATGCCTTCAACCACCATGGTTTTAGTGCCGGAGATTCCCATCATCACTCTTGTCCGACCTATAGTTAATACTCAACCTATAGTCACAAACCATTTTGGGTCTCTTTGTCATTCATCGGGATACAATACTCAGTCCATCCCTACGGCCTCTAGCCCTTTTTCTTATGGTATCTCGAATTTCACATCGCAATTTTTATCCTTCGTTCTAGCATATTTTATGAATATTAGTATTGGACTTGGGGGAATGAATCCTTTGCATATTCCATTTTTCATTTGGCGACGCTCATATCCCTCAAATGAATCCTATGGTTCGAAGCATTCCTCCTTTTCACCCCAGATCTAATCTTGGTCTTAATGCTCCTGGATGGAGTGGTCAACCTGGAAGACAAGCTCTTTCTTATGTTCCGTCCTTTACACCTACCTCCTCCACACCGATTTTTACAAACATGTTTGGCATGATGAACCCACCTCTATCCTCCGGATTCACATTTGGAGGAGGTCGATTTCACACCTTGGGAAACCCCTAACCTAGAGCTACTCCGACTGGGTGAAATATTTACAATCCTCACCATAACATTCCTACTGTAATGGTTCCAAACCAACCACTTATGAATCAGTTCGAAGGGGATTTTTACAATCCTGGACAAGGCCATGGTGCTTACCAGAACCCTAGATGGGTTTTTATTCCCCATCAACAATATTTCTCAGGAGCTTGGGGCCATATGTTGCAACACCGTCTCCCTTTTTCGTCCATGCTCAATCTACCAAACTTATATAGAGTAATGAATGACCCTGTGCGTCATGACCCGACATGGCCCCCCATCCCCACCAAACTTCCTTCGGATATTCTGAAATTCAATGGAAAGACTGGTGAGGATCTTGGAGATCATGTCACTACTCTCCATATTTGGTGCTCTTCTTAGTTCTAATTCCCTTAATGACGATTCTATTCATTTAAGATTGTTTCAACTCACCCTCATAGGGGTCACAACAAAATGGTATATATAGCTACTGGAGGGGTACATAACTTTTAATCATTTGTTTTTAGTCTTCCTCAACCACTTCCAATTCCTAGTTCATTACGATGTCATCATAGAACTTATGTTTTCCTTCCTCCAGGAAAAAGACACCCATATCTTAGATCACATCCAATAGTGGTGTAGACGGAAGAGGTTTATCAAGGCCTACATTCTTCTGGAGTTCCTTATGGAATGGTTCCATAAGTATTTACAACCTTATATTTCGAAGGATGATTCGACATCCAGAGTTACATCTAAGGAAGAAGCGATTTTTAAATCCCAACAGTTAGATATTATATACGCTCAGCTTGGGATGTTATGCAAAATTATTCCAGACACACTGAGGTCAAGCTACAACCCTAGACAAAAGATTGTGCCTCATGTCGATGGCATTGTAGGCTCTGCAAATGTTGAATCTACAGAATTGGTGACAATGCAACTAAAAGAGTTATCTCTAAGCCATTATGTAGGAGGAAAAACTTCGTCTATGTCCTCAACTCCCACTCAGTCGGCGGATGAACATTCTGTGTAGTCGTCGACCAACCTGAATGGTAACCAACAAACATGAGGGAATAACAAGAAATGGCGTGGTAATAATCGTAAGGGTGGGAAGAATAATAATAGTAATAAAAACAAGGACAATGTTAACAATGAGAATTCGAACAATAATTTTGGTGAGGGCAAGAAAGAAAGGCGAAAGGTGAAGTTTCATTGCAAGCTTTGTATAGATTATCACCTTACCCACTTGTGCCCCAAACTTGTAGAAGTTGCGATGATTTTATCTCTAATGCCCGTTGTGATGAATAATCCTTTCCCGCATAATTAGAACATGGCCTCGAGCTCCTCAAATGCCAGAAATGTGGCAGGTGGAAGTCAAAACAAACTGGTGCAAGACGGTGACCATCTATGCATCAATATGGTCAAGTCTCAGTTTAATGTGGCCACTTGGTCTCGTGATTATAGTTTGTTGAGGAAAAGGTATGAATTACCTTAATCATTTTCATATCTTTCCTGGCTAGGAAAATATAGTTGGAAATGTCACATGGGGGTTTATAGCCTCAAAATATTCTTTCAATCTGCAAGTATTAATTACAAGCACTGAGGTTGATTTATAGTTTAAATATGTTACAAAAATAAAATAAAATAAACTTTTGGAATGTACACATATTTGTGATTAAGTAAACATGGATATCAAAAAGAGAAAAGTAACCAAGTCACAAATACGCATATATGAGACATAATAGAAATTTGATTTTATTTCACTCTGAGATATCAAAAATGTTTTCTCTTTACAAAACCCCTGCGAGGGCATGGACCAAAGCCTAATTTAGAGATCTTCAATGAACACCATACAAAAAGACTCCGACAATAAAGTAAAACTGAAATTAATAATGTGGATCAACTTTCCACAAACTGCTGCCAATTTGACTCTGCAAGATATCCTTTATCATCCATGAAACTTAATTCACAAACAGAAAAGAAAACACAAACTATCAAGGATGGATCAACACCTCTAAAGAAAGCATCTGAAAAGTGTGGTTCAGTCTTGAACCTTGTTGTCTACAATAAGACCCTCCTGTCAAGAGGAGAATTAGGCTTTGAACAAACTGATAAATTAATGAAACTTGAAACTATTTCATGCAACTAAAGAGAAAACCTTAGTCTTTCTTTCTCCTTCTATTCTCCCCTTGTCTCTTCTTCTCAATCATCTTTTATTCTTTCCAAATAAGTTGAAGTAGTTCAACTACTTTCTTTAGTAAATTTGATTTAACTTAACTAATTAGTTTAGGAGAAGTAAATAATAATAATATAGTTAAGGGTCTTAACTAATAATAACTAGGTAGGTGGGACCCCTTGTGACTCCCGTCATTTCTTCCTTTTGACTCATGAAATATAATACAAAAAAAATAATCATTTTAACCATATGCCAACCTTGTAACTCCCTTGAATATCTTTCAAACTGGATATTTAAATATCAGAAATAATTTATATCATATCCAAAAAACAATATATATGTCCACATTATCCACATTATCCACATTATCCACAAAATATCAAAACAGAGCTTGCTATCCAAAAATATTGAAAACCACTAAGAACTGTCTTCATCAACTAAAATCATAAAAAACATAACCTAAAAACCATATTTGCCACTTTTTGAGGCAATTTTCCTATTTTTCACTGTTGTTTTCCTTAGAATTATCGGAAGTAGCCCATGGTTGATTAGACCCTTGGGGATGTATCTCGCTGATCACATGGGAACAATCATCCTTCAAATGCATGCGGGAAGACACAGATTTGGAGGAATCATTGGCGGGAGAAGAAGGGGAGGAAACTACTTTTTCTTTGTCTTGCACAGGTTGGGGAATATCAGTTTTTAGTCTCTTACTGGCGTGTGAAGACTGAACTAGCGAAACAACATAGGAAATATGGACATTGGGATTGACAGTTGGTGGTAAAGGAAGCGACATAGTGTGCCAACCACGATGGTGAGAGACAGGTTGGTTGATGATCTCTTGCCAACCATCATTTACGGGGACTTCAGGCTGCAAAGACACATGTTCAGGAACGAGAATGCTAGGGATATTCTGAGGAGACTGAAAAAGGGGTCTTTCTAGTTGAGGGTGCATTATTCTATGGCCAACCCAATTAAATAACCCATATTGGAACAAGTGGTTCAATTCTTGAGGATCAACTTCAAAATGGATAGAAAATCTAGGCCTCCTATGGCCTCAATTCCAATTTCCTTCTGCCTTTGTTATTTAAGCCATTGCTACCCATACCTAAAAATCTCATCCTGTAGCAGCAGTTCGTCAGTAATGAAGATCTTAATAAACCATACATGAAACTCTACTTACACGAATAAATATTTCGCTCAAAAATTGACATGAGATACATGCAAATCCATCCATAACAAACCATTCATTAATTTCCATGTGAACAAGGGGTGAGAGGGTTCATGGGAAATATGGAGGGAGTGTAGTTATCAAACAATGGAATAATTATAGGGAATGCATATACGAATACTATTCAGAAATTAACCAAACAATTTAAAAGTGTATAAAAATATCAAAATATCAGTCACCAACCCTTGCTATGTTATCCCTTTGTCGCTTCTAAACAAACTTTTCCTTTTAAATTTATATCACAAAACAGGGATGCAATAAGTGAAATCGGGATTATGAGGGGAATTTAATTAGACACAAATGATAGAATGACAGGGAATCAATATGGATACTATTCAAGTGAAACAAATCAAAACATGTTACCTTAAATGCAATCAAAACATATCTTTTTCCAGACTTTCAATGTCTTACAAGTGTTCCTTTTCTAGAACAATAATCCAAATTGGTATTTTCTTTGACAAATTTTCTTGTTGGCTTTCGAATTATTTACACAATAATCAGTATGCCCAGAATTACCTAATCACAGTAACCATTGTATCCACATTATCATTATATGATAGTCATAACAAACAACATCGTAATCACTATAAGAAACAACAATATCCTTTGATCCACAACCATAACATTAACTCCAATACTTAATCCTTTAAAACCAATAGGGCATGTATAGCTTCTACAAACAACTCATATCCATAATTTATTTAACCATTGTTCAATGAAATCATTTTGGATGTTATCACTCTTATTCAGGCCTCAAAAATTTCGAACACATGTGTCCCTTTTATACAATCAACATAATGATTGAACCAAAAATAACATTCAATATTTTGAACACAAGCTTCAAATGAATGGGTGATTACAAATTTCTTCCAAAATTACCAAACAAAATCATGCCCGAGTAACCGGGCACACACAGTGCTCCCTTCAACTTCAAATTGAAGTAAATACGATCTCAATGTAATGTTCAAGGTTTAAGATAGAAAGTGGAAGAGACAACAAACAGTTCGACCAGAGAGTTTGGCAGTTGAATGGAATAGACAATGCATTCTGTAGATTCCATAACATAATTTACCACAGAAACAATAACATGCAATATTTCTCTCGACTGTACGGGTTTCAAACAACAGACTGTAGCTTCCAACAGAATAACAATTGAAGCTAACCCCTTTTAACAACATTCCATAATGAGCAACCAAATATAAACCCGTTCCCAACCAAAAAGCACAAATAGTTCTTTCATAAACTTCTAGGTAGCATTGTCTTCATATTGTATAACGTTTACTAGGCAATGGTGACAGTGAGGTCATAGAAAGCAAGCCAACAACTAAAGGTTTTTCCAAGACAAGGCAGGAAATGTTCCAATCTTCCATCATATTTCAAATAAAAAACCTATAGAGTTGAACATGGCGTGGGCATACTTAGTCATAGAGACCAGTAATGTCAAGATATAGGTGGGGTATTCGCAAAGCCCAAAGTTTAGGTAGACTGTGATAATCAATTTCAATAGAGGGGATAAACTCAAAAACAAAACCATGGCAAAGTTGGCTTCACTACAACCTTTACTTAACAATTCCCTACGAACGATTACACACAAAAGGGACCATGTGACCAACCTTTAAGATTCAACAGTCCCAGAATGACCACCACAGGAAACCAAAGATGCAACCATAACACACAGTTCCAAAACATCATAACATCTTGAGAATCACACAGACCATGAGAAACTAGAGTCAAAATTTGATTCAAAGTAAGAGTAACTCTCATGGATGGAAAAGTAAGAAAACCCATACCTATAAAAGTTTGCATGAGGAGAAAAACAAAGATTTTATACTTCCTCCATGCGTGGGAAAGGAGGAGCAGCAACCACTACCAGATCCAAAAATGCAAGAATGACTAGGGTGATGAGATCGAGTGGAGTTTGAGTGATGTGCATTTACTGTACACCACTTCTCCCTTGAGATCTTCATTGAATTTTTGGTACAAGACAAGCCCACTATCCAACTCACCATAGCACTACATTCAAACCATTAATCAACCAAAACCCCAAAATTGCCATATTACTTTTGCAAAGTGCATGATAGTCCAAAGTGTTCCACCCCTTGCCAACATCAAATTCCTTCAAAATTCATTATGATAGGAACAAGACCCACTATGAAACTCAAACAATGCACATAACCATAGTAGAAAGGTTCAAGATCACCCAACCCAACGCCATGAACAATACACAACATTAAAACTTGGAGTATAATTCTTTCATTCAAAAGGGGAACATTGTCATATTTTATGAGAGATCATCCAAACCACTTAGCTCCATGTTTTGATCATCCAACCACCACAGAAAACCAAATACATTTTAAACCATGATCTGAAACAAATGAACTGTAGAGAACTGTGTTTCTACCATCACATAGGCAAAAAACAAAATATAAGTGTTGCTTATCCACCATATTGCCATTAATATAACAGGGGGGTCCCACCTAGTAGTATATTATTAATATAGATAGATAGTAAATCTTGGAAATCATTTGTGAGAATAGTATTCATCGTTGCATTTTTAAGCGTCAACAAATAGGCGACTCCACAGGGAAATCTGTTTCCAATAGATTAAGAACTCAGAATGACTAGCTTTGCAGACGAGGTGAACTGTAGATCAAATAATTATTTACCAAAATGATTATGCAATAGGGGGAGTGAGGAGGTTTAAGGTAAAAAAATGATCTTGGACTTTGGGAATAGCTCATGGAAATTTTTAAGTATGAGGGGTTTGTTCCTATATGCATAACATTTGATTGGTCACAGTGAAAGTTTTTAGTTTTTTAAGGAGAAATTTTTTTGGTGTGCTCTTCTTGAATCTCAGGGTGGAGGGAAGAAAGGGAATGCAGAAAGTAGGGATGAAAATCCAATTATCTATCTAACAACAATAATGGAAGCAAAGATCAATTTCAGTGATGTCTACAAAGGGGACATCATGACAGCTATGTAACTTGATTGTTATTGATCAACAATACTTACATAATAGCATCGTTGTGGTGAAACTGATGCAAAGTTTATTTCTTATAAACAAAAAGGAAAACAATAAAAGAAAAACAACAGAAACGAAACAACATAAAAAGAAAAACAACAAGGAAAAATCAAAGCAGTGAAACATAAAACTATAATACAACAGTGAATTTCATGAAACGTTCAACCTTCAAACTGGTCCCACATAGTGTTTCAAGTGGGAACCGTTGGTACTATAGGAAAATAATCACTCTTCCAATTCCTTTAGAAGATAACAATTTGCGCCTAGGACAAAAGCAATTTTAAAAGGACCCAACCATAATTTTTGAAACTTTCAATGTCTCCCTCTGTCAGTATGAGTTGAATCCCAAAGCGAGACTTTCTCATTTACTCTAAATCTGGCAGCTTTTGCGCTTTTGTTGAAATATTTCTTCATGGTTTGTTGTCATCTCTTTATGTTTTCCAAGGAAAATATTCTTTGTTGGTCTATATCTAACAATACATTTATCCTTTGAGGGACACTAGAACAATTTAATTCTTCTGTAGCATCAATTGTAGAGAATAAAGTTTCAGTTCAGTAGAAAAAATATCTTCTTGACCATAAACAAGTTGAAAGGGCATGCAACTTGTGATTACCTTGGTAGTAGTGCGATCTTACCAGAGGGCGTAAGTGAGGAGGGTTTTCCATTGATGAGGCTTATCTTCAATGAGCCTCTTGATGATCCAAACCAGATTTTTATTAGTAGACTCGACTTACCAATTTCCTTGAGGGTAATAAGCTAATGAGGTGAAATGTTTGACTCCCAGCCTAGATAGAAATTGAGTCAGCTTAGTGGAAATGAAAGCGGAACCATTGTATGTAATAATTTAATCCTGTGAGTGTAAGTGGGATATCTTCAATCCATTTAGTGAAATAATTTGTGGCTGTCAAGATAAAAACCTATCCTGCTGAAGATGGAGGGTTAATAGGACTAATAAAGTCTAGAGCCCATTTCAAAAAAGGAAAATCAGGGAGGATAGATTGAAAAATCATGGCAGAAAGGCATTCTTTCCCAGCGAATTTTTGGCACTTGTCACAAGATCTTGAAAAGTTATAAGAATCTCAACAAATTGAGGTCCAATAATAACCTTTTCTGATGATTTTAAAAGTAGTTGTTTTTGCAGAAAAGTGACCACCTACATGAATAACAAAATTTGAAGATCCATGAGTTTCTTGTAACAATTTATGTTCTTCCTAATTATTTACACATTGAAGTAATATGCCATCGACAAATCTCTTGAAAAAAAAGTCTCCTAAAATAATATATCTGGAAGATTCAAGACGGAGCCTTATCTTTTGATGAGTATCTAAATCATTTGGGAATTTATGATATTGCAACTAATAGACCATATTTTTATACCAGGGATGTTCAACTATGGGAAGGATTTGACTAACAATGTAAAATGGTGTTGAAAGAGGATTATCTTGTTCGTCAATTTCTTCACTTGCTTCAGCATGTTGAGCCAAGTGAAGGGTTAAGTATCATCCCTTAATTTTTATTGAAGTCATGATGGTTAACTCACGCTCTTGAATCTTGGCAAGCCAATGTGAAAGATTTCCTGAAAGATAAGTCTGCGAAAGAAAAAACTTGACAACATGCAAAGGGACCTTTACCTGTGTGTGCTTTCCTAGAATAAAGTGGAAAGTTTTCTCTACAGGTTTAACAAGAGAAACATAATGTTTTTCGATATAGTAATAATTCATCATCTAATAAGATTTGACTCATGTAAGCTACTGGTTTTTCATTATTTTTGTCATCAAATTGTAAGAGAATAACAAAAACTACTTCCTCAATGGCATTAGTGTATATGATAAAATCTTTCTCAAAGTCTGGTTTCCCCAAAACCCATGCGGAACTGATTGCTTTCTTAATCCTTATGAAATCATTTTCTATGTTGTTGTCCCTTTGTTATGGAAGCAAGCGGATATTAAGGGAGAAAAGGCAAAATGCGAACTGCCCAGAAGACATAGTGACTGATACTGGGTCAAAGTGAGCAAAAGAGAAGAAAAGTCAGAGCGAAGTAAGAGAAAGCAAGTTGTTTGACGAGGATATTGAGGATGACAGATCAACAAGGAAGAGGGATCGTGGACAAATCAACAAGCAAAAGAAGATATCAACAGATTCTTTGAAGCACCGTGCGTGAAGGAAGGAAATATAGGCTGGAGAAGCCCTAAAAATGTGGGTCAAGTTGACCTAGGGTTTTAGATGCCTAGGGTTTTGGTATCTAGGGTTTTGACACTTAGGTTTCAACCTAAGGGTGTCCAAGAGCTACTATAATGTATAAATAAAGGTCTAAAGGACCTGAGATGGGTTAGTGCTAAGTTGGTTGAGGGTTCATTGTTATTGTATGATAGAGTGAGTACTACTATGTGAGAGAGAAGTGTTGAGTGCAAGAGCCTTCTGGTATTGTAAGATCTTCAGCAGGGTGCGAAGATCAACCCTGCAGCTGGGTGCACAGAGAAGGAAGAGAAAGAGAGATAAGAAGAGAAGATCTGCTAGCTAAGAACACAGATAAGAACTGTATGCTTCCATCTTAATATATCATAAAGCATAGTTCTATGGACGTAGCCCTAGGGAGAGGGTGAACCACATATATCTTGTGTTATGTGTTATTGATGTTGTGTTATCTGTCATTTGATATGTTGCTATTGTGTTAGATATGAAATGTAACTTACACAGTAGGATTAAGGAAGATGAAGGATAACTAGGTGGATGTGTGTTGTTGCTATGAATCCACTCTGCATTTCCTCTAGTTGTATACACATGTGTCCTGCAACCCCCTATAGCTACTTTGGGTGAGACTGCATCTGCTTCGCAGGTGTTGCTGAAAGGGCCATTAGTTAGGGCTTGTTGGTGCATTGTTAGAGCTAAACCCTGGGTCTGCCCCTATGCCAACTATATTAATGCAACTGAAGACGATGATCCTAAGAATGTGAACACCGCAGAAAAAAAAGGACAAAGAGATGTAGAAGGACCAGGATTTGAACTACCTTTTGTTGGACAGACAATCAAAATAAAAAAAGTCAACATTGGAACAGAACATACACCAAAGCTTGCAAATGTTGGAGATTATTGGGATACTGCCACTATTGACAAGATCACATAATTACTGCATGAATATCAGGACTTGTTTCCAACCAAGTTCACTGATATGAAGGGAATTAAAGGACCCATGGGAGAAATGAGGATTCCTTTGAAACCAGATGCAAGGCCAATCAAACAGAGACTCTACAGATTGAACCCTAAATATAAGGAGAAAGTGAAGATTGAGCTTGACAGAATGCTATAAGTAGGAATCATTGAACCTGTTGAAGAATCAGAATGGATTAGCCCTATGGTGGTACAAGATAAGAAGACAGGAGAAATCTGGAGCTGTATAGATATTAGGAAGCTGAATTATGCATGTTTGCATGATCCATTCCCTACGTCATTCACTGATGAAGTGTTAGATAATGTAGGAGGACATGAGGTATATTCTTTTACATATGGATTTTCAGGATACCATCAGATTCATATTGACAAGGAAGATCGCCATAAGACCACATTTGCAATAGAATGGGGATCCTACCAGTATACAGTGATGCCATTTTGATTGAAGAATGCACTAGCCATCTTTTCCAGGGTGGTGGTTGAAGCGTTTAAGGAGTTTTTACATAAATTCCTGGAAGCATACTTTGATGATTGGATTGTTTTCAAAATTTTGCAAAATCATATTGAATGTTTAAGACTAATGTTGGATAAGTGTAGGCAGTGTCATATTTCCTTGAACCTAAAGAAGTACATCTTCTTTTCACCCTTCAGAGTACTACTGGGTTGTATTGTGTGCAAGAAGGGATTGCTGGTAGATCCATCCAAGATTTCCATTATAGTCAATCGACCCCCTCCTACTTCAGTCAAACAATTGTGCACTGCACTGGGACATACTGGATACTACATAAAGTTCATTAAGGGATACGCACAGATTACAACACCCATGGAGAATATTCTAAAGAAAGACTGGCAGTTTCATTGGATAGAAGAATGTCAGTAGAGCTTCGACACACTAAAACAGAAAATAGTTACTACGCCCATTCTGGTTTTCCCAAATTGGAGTAAGGAATTTCACGTGCATGTCGATGCATCTTCTATCACATTAGGAGAAGTGTTATCACAAATGGGAGCTGGAGACATTGACCACCCATTAACCTTTGCTAGAAGGAAGCTATCAACAACTGAGATTAATTACACCACCACAGAGCAAGAAGGATTAGCCATGGTGTATGTGTTGCAGAAGTTTCACCACTAATTGTTGGGAGGACACTTTAAAATGTTTACTGATCACTCCACGTTGAAATACCTAGTCAACAAGCTAGTGTTGGGGGGGAGAATATGAAGATGTCTTCTGTTATTTCATGAATATGATTTCAATATCATGGTTAACCTAGGAAGAATGAACAAAGGTCTTGACCACTTGTCGAGGTTGGAACATGGAGAAGAGCCTACTAGTTTGGAAGATACACTGCCAGATGCACAGTTTCTAGCCATCAGGAAGGTTGATGATCACTTCGTGGAGATAGTGAAATTCCTGTCAATAGGAATGGCACCTAGTGAATATACAATCACTCAGAAGAAATAGTTGTTAGTGCGCACTACATATTTTTCACTTATAGTTGGACATCTATACAAGATGGGACCTGATGAGATATTGAGGAGGTGTGTTATGGAAGCAGAGAAATTATTGATCCTCGCAGAAGCACATGAAGGCATCGCAGGAGGACACTACGTAGGGAAAGCAACAATGCAGAAGATTCTTAGGGTTGGCTTTTGGTGTCCTACTCTACACAAAGATGCTAAAGAATACTATAAGGCCTGTGATGTATGCCAAAGAGTTGGGAAGCCATACAGAAGAGATGATATTACTTTAGCACCATAGTTGACCCTACAAGCATTTGATAAATGGGCCATCGACTTCGTGGGACCTATCAACCCACCAGGAAAGTGCACATGAGCTAGATACATAATCATTATGAAAGAGTATTTAACCAGATGGGCAGAAGCAAGAGAAGTTAAGGACTGTAGTGAAACTATAGCTGCGTGCTTCATATTTGATGATATCATAACCAGGTTTGGATGCCCAAATATCCTTATGAGTGATCAAGGTGCACATTTTCTTAACAAAACTATTGAAGCATTGACTCATGAATTTGAAGTTCACCATCAGAAGAGCATGCCCTATCATCCACAAGAAAATGGGACAGTTGAAGCTTTTAATAATATCTTGGAGACAACGTTGATGAAGATATGCATCCTGAACAGGGATGACTGGGATTTGAGAGTACCCACAATATTATGGGCCTATAGAACCGCTTGCAAGAAACTGACCATGCAGAACCCCTTTAAATTGGTATATGCTCTAGAAGCAGTTGTACCCATGGAATTTTTGGTTCCTAGTCTGATAATTGCAGCCTTTACATATATGGATGACACTGGTGCTATGCAAGAGAGGCTTGCGCAGTTGGTCGAACTTGAATAAGACAGATTTATTACAGGATTTCACCAGCAGGTTCAGAAAGAAATAGAAAAAACCTACCATGACAGACAAATCAAGAAAAAATCTTTCAAGAAGGAGATCTGGTACTGGTATATGAAAGTAAGTTCCTGAGGCATCCATGGAAGTTCAGGAAACATTGGCTTGGGCCATATGAGATTTCCTATGTTACAGAAGGAGGAGATATGCAGTTGAATAATTTGACTGGGGAATGGAAGGAAGGTTTGGTGAATGGAAGTCAGTTGAAATTATATTATGACAACCAGCTGCCTCGCAACTCTCAGTAAAAGAAAAAAGAAAAGGGTCTAGGTACCAGGTGCAGTTGAAATGGGGTACCAGACACAGAAAAGACAATCTGCACATAGAAGGGAGAAACAGAGCAGAAAGAATAGGCTGCCCTGCGCAGTCTGAAGTTGAAATGAAACAGAAAATTCAGACCTGAAGTGCCTCGGGACGAGTTATAGGTGAGTGTTGGGGGCCTGTTGGCCCTTGGTTATGAAAGAAAGTGAAGATTAAGGGAGAAAAGGAAAAAATTGAATTGCGCAGAAGACACAGTGACTGATACTGGGTCGAAGTGAGCAAAAGAGAATAAAATACGAAGCGAAGTAAGATAAAGTAAGTCGTTGGACAAGGAAATCAAGGATGATAGATTAGCAAGGAAGAGGGATTGTGGACAACTCAGCAAGCGAAAGAATATATCAAAAGATGCTTTGAAGCACCACGTGTGAAGGAAGGAAACACAGGCTGACGAAGCTCTGAAAACATGGGTCAAGTTGACCTAGGGTTTTAGACACCTAGGGTTTTGACACTTAGGTTTCAACCTAAGGGTGTCTAAGATCTATTGTAATGTATAAATAAAGGTCTAAAGGACCTGGGATGGGTTGGTGCTAAGTTGGTTGAGGGTTCATTGTTATTGTATGATAGAGTGAGTACTACTGTGTGAGAGAGAAGTGTTGAATGAAATAACCTTCTGGTATTGTAAGATCTTCAGTTGGGTGCGAAGATCAACCCTGCAGCTGGGTGCGCAGGGAGGGGAGAGAAAGAGAGAGAAGAAGAGAAGATCCGCTTGCTAAGAATGTAGATAAGAACTATATGCTTCCATCTTAATATATCATACAACACAGTTCTGTGGACGTAGCCCTAGGGACAGGGTGAACCACGTATATCTTGTGTTATGTGTGATTGATGATGTGTTCTTTGTCATTTAATATACAATTATTGTGATATTGTGTTAGATCTGAAATGTAACTTGCGCAGTAGGCTTACGGAAGATAAAGGATAACTAGGTGGTTGTGTGTTGTTGTTGTGAATACACTATGCATTTCCTTTGGTTGTAGACACATGTGTCCTGTAACCCCCTATAGCTACTTCAGGTGACATTACATCTGCTTCACAGGTGTTGCCAAAAGGGCAAGTAGTTAGGGCTTGTTGGTGCGTTGTTAGATCTGAACCCTGGGTTTTCCCTTGTGCCAACATACATCTTCAATCCAAGAAAAGGAGTGATCTTGCTTTAGAATATTATGAATTGGTTTGACCATTAAAGCAAAATAAGGAACAAATCTACAGACAAAGTTAATAATTCCCATAAAGGCTTGAACCTCCTTTTTGGAAGCGGGGGTAGGAAGGCTTGGAATAGAAGCGATTCTTTCGGGATGTATGCTGATTCATGAATAATAAAAAATATTCCCAAGGATATTTCCCTTGGTAACACCAAAGATAGATTTAGAAGGATTTAAAGAAATACTGAACTTTTTTCACCGCATGAGAACTTTTCTTAGATGACCAAAATGATCCAACTGGTTTTTTGAATAAACAGTCGAGTCATCAAGATAAACCTGGATAATCTTACCGATTATATCATCAAAATCTATCTGCATAGAACTTTGGAAAGTGGCACCTGCATTATATAAGACAAAAGGAATGCATTCATAAGAAAATGTTCCCCAACATGTAGTGAAAGTGGTTTTGTACCTATCAATCCTTTTTACCTTGATCTGATTGTAACCAGAGAAATCATCAAGTAAGGACATCATTTGGGACCCTGCAAATTGCTGAAAAATCATTTCCATTTTAGGGAGAGGAAAATGGTCTTTTATGCTCGCTCTATTCAATGTGTGGAAATCAACGCACAGTCAGATATGACTAGTTTTTTTTCGAATGGGTACGAAATTGGAAGCCCACTCTGAATACTTAACCAGGAAAATTATACTAACTTTCAAAAGTTTTTCCAACTCCTTCCTAATAGTATCCTCAAGGGCAGCGTTAATGAGTCTTTTTTATTGCCTAATTGGTTTTATCCCTTCCTTGATAGGAATGGCATGTTGTATGAGAGAAGGATAAAAACCACGAAGATCCTCATATGACCAAGCAAAAACATCTTGAAATTCATGAAGTAAATTAGTGAATTTCAACTTTTCTTCATCAGTACATTGGGCACCTATCTTAAGATTCTTGGGGGAATCAGGTGTTCCAATGTTTAAGGAAATGGTTTTACCCACTTTCCTTTTTTACTCCTCTTCTTTATGTGTTTCTTTGTTTTCTACATCACTCGATGAAAATGAACTTTTTAGAGGAGTCAAGCCTTTCGGAATTTTGTTGTTTTCCATGGAAATAATCTCCTTGGGATTAAATGGTTCATTTGTATGAAATCACAGATACCTTCATCACTAGGGAAGACCTACCATGACTCTACATTGTCAGGAATATGAGGACGATATAAATATTGAAAAGTACAATCAGGTCTTTGAGGAAGACGTTGCCGAGTAGGAGACGTTGCAAACACAACTAACCTGCCAGCCATTGAATTAAGTTCCCTTTTAAGATGAGTGGTGTTAAATGATAATAAGTTCAAGATAAGCATATAAATAGATTGGGTGTAGAATTTCATCAACTCATTGTTCATAGAGTATATTTTACGTAGAAGGTTTACAACAAGTTTAGAGTCCCCAAAAACTGTAAGGTGTCCACAACCTAAATTATAAGCATGTTCAATTCCTAGCAATAATGCTTCAAACTTGGTAACATTATTCGTGCAAGCAAATTCTAGTTTATAAGAAAAGTTGTGAATTTTACCTATAGGTGAGTATAAGATAATTCTATCTCCATTAACTTCGTTGGAGCATGAGACATCGAAGTGCATGTGCCACATACCATCCGCCAGGTCAATTTATTCTAGGGCAGTGTCACCCTCATCCGCAAAGATGGAGTACACTCCTAATTCTTCCTCGACATAGTTTAAGTTAGGTTGTGGAATACTCTCTATGTATGGTGAGATTATTCCTTCCCTTAGGACTATGATATTATTTCCATTATAAGGAACATAGAAGTGTGTTCCGTCAAGAGAAATATATCCACATGTCAAGTCTTTCCAGTCTCTTCCTAAGATGATAGAATAGTTACTTATTGGCATGTAAATTACCTGGATGTTGAGGGTCATCCTTATTTCAAGATGTGCATACAGAACCAAAGTCACATCTTTGATTTTATCTATAGTCGACTATTGTAGACTATTATATGAGAGATTTATTATATAATTTTCATTAGTACATGATAAGCCTAGCTCTTCCATAATAATTTTCAACATTACGATTGGGCCT
This sequence comes from Picea engelmannii, assembly GCA_009831015.1. Classification (NCBI taxonomy): domain Eukaryota; kingdom Viridiplantae; phylum Streptophyta; class Pinopsida; order Pinales; family Pinaceae; genus Picea; species Picea engelmannii. The sequence goes on along the minus strand of ML785683.1, from coordinate 304,691 downwards.
GAACCATTGTCAATTAGGAAAAATTGGGCTATTTTATTCATAATTTTTATAGAAATGAAAAATGGAGGGTTTTTTACAGGGTGTCTAAAATTATTTACACCTACTTTATTTACAATAGAATCCTCTTCTTTAGCCTCTTCAGAAAGATTGGATATGGTGGAGTCTTTTCCTTCCATAAATTTTTTGAGATGCTTTTGTTGTTCAGGATGACAACCATGTCTAGAAGAGTAGCATCGGCCTTGATATTAACCAATTGGTTGAGAATGTTATATATGGAAGGGGGAAGAGGGGAGGGAACTCCTTGACTATCAGGATTCTTGGTAGCCTGTACAATGGCAGCTTATGAAGATGAGCTTGGGCTAGAATAAGTACGAGGGGGATAATATTTTCCTTTTGAAGCATAGGATTTATTCCTAGAGTTTATGATCATGAAATCTTCCAGTTCTATCCAATCTAGAACAACAATGGTGCTTTCAAGATTTTTTCCAAATATTTTATCTCTGGCACTCTTCTTTACCTCACAAGTACTTTCCTCGTGATTTTCCTTACAAAAGTTACACCAAATGCGAGACATGATGGCTTTGGGCTGAAAGTGTTTTTCATTGGTATTCCTAAAAGGTGGTGAATAAGAAGATGATGCCCCAGGAGTAAGTGAAGGGAAATTTACTTTTCGCTTGTATGATATCATCTGATTGTTCATATCCTATACAAGTTATAGTAGGGAAGAAATGTCTATTTCTTTAAACGGGTCCCATTTAGAGAGACCTATTCTTTCTAGTTGTTCTTCATATTCTAGACAAGTATGCAGGGAAAAACCAAGGTTATCAATAGCCTTTTCTTCAAGCCTATGTCGATAAGAGGAAGCTAGATAATTATAGTAATGCATGAAATAAGCTTGGTTCTAGGGGCGAATAAGTTCGGGAATTTGATTATACAACTTGGAGAAACGAAGGTTGAAAGACTTAATAGTATCATCGTCCTTGTACACAAAGTTATTATATTCTCGTAGTTGTTCAACTGGGCTCTTAGAATACACATAAGTGGACTTAAACAAGTAAAGTAACTCTTCCCAAGTGGAAATATTTTTTTTTGGGGGGGATAGAAAAAATACTTTGTTGCTTTCCCTTCGAGAGAGTTAACAAATAGGCACATCCAAGTATCATTATCATTATCTCCTTTATTTTGACAGGCATTAGAGAATGCTACCAAGTGTTCATTTGTAGTGGCGGTATTATTTCCTGAAAACCTAGGTATATGCTCTTAAAATTTTGGTAAAGGACGAGTAGCAGGTGCTAGGTTCAAGGGAGAGGATACGTGCCACAGGGTGGTAGTAGCATCTTCCTTGAATTGGAAAATCCCATACTTCTTTATGATATTAGTAGGGTTGGTAGTAGATTGGACAAGAACCTGATGGATATACAAACTACCAATTACTGATGAGGTTGAAGGTTGAGATGATGAGGCACCTCCAGTACCACTAGATCCACCTGCAGATTCCATGTTTTAAATGATGGGTGTGGGTGATAAAGGTGAAGTAGACAAATCCAACAAATTTCTCTTTAGAGTACCTTGTTGGGTTGACAAAATAACTTTCCTTCTTCCTATTTCAACAATAGGAGTGATTTCAAGAGACAATCCTCTTCTTCTCTTAGAGATTTAAGGATTTGAGGAGATGAAAAATAAGATCAACAACTTTAGGAAAAATAGAGCTACAGTTGATTCCTAGGCTACCTTTGTTTGGCCTCCCATCGTTCACGAATACTTATGTCTTGTTCAATTACTTCCTATGAGCGTTCAAGCTCAGCCAGGGTATTAGCGGTTTCTAAGATGGTGTTGAATGAAGTTAAGGAAATGTTGGTTTGGTCTTTAAGACCGTTCTCAATATTGGGTTACCTTGCAGCAGGTACTATCACGAGGAAAAGAAAACAGTCAAAGAATCAAAATAAAGCAAAAATATTCAATGATAATTATGAATAAAATCAACTAGAGAGATGTGGAATATCTCCCTAGTATGGTCGCCAAATAAATGTTGAGGAAAAGGTATGAATTACCTTACTCAATCATTTTCATATCTTTCCTGGATAGGAAAATATAGTTGGGAATGTCACCTGTGGGTTTATAGCCTCAAAATACTCTCTCAACCACAAGTATTAATTACAAGCACTAAGGATGATTTATAGTTTAAATATGTTGCAAAAATAAAATAAAATAAAATTATGGAATGTACACAGATTTGCGATTAATTAAACATGGAGATCAAAAAGTGAAAAGTAACCAAGTCACAAATACACATATATGAGATAGAATATAAATCTGATTTTATTTCACTCTTAGATATCAAAAATGTTTTCTCTTTACAAAACCCCTGCAAGGGCATGGACCAAAGTCTGATTTAGAGATCTTCGAGGAACACCATACAAAAAGACTTTGACAGTAAAGTAAAACTCAAATTAATAATCTGGATCAACTTTCCACAAATAGCTACCAATTTGACTCTGCAAGATATCATTTATCAGCCATGAAACTTAATTCACAAACATACAAGAATACACATATTATCAAGAATGGATCAACACCTCTAAAACAAGCTTATGAAAAGTGTGGATTAGTCTTGAACCTTGTTGTCTACAATAAGACCCTATTGTCAAGAAGAGAACTAGACTTTGAATAAACTTAGAAATGAATGGAAACTGAAACTATCTCATGTAACTAAAGTGAAAACCTTAGTCTTGCTTTCTCCTTCTATTCTCCCCTTGTCTCTTCTTCTCATTCATCTTTTATTCTTTGCAAATAAGTTGAAGTAGTTCAACTACTTTCTTTAGTTAAGTTGATTTAACTTAACTAATTATTTTAGGAGAAATAAATAATAATAATATAGTTAAGGGTCTTAACTAATAATAACTAGGTAGGTGGGACCCCTTGTGACTCCCATCATTTCTTTCTTTTGACTCATGAAATATAATACAAAAAAAATAATCATTTTAACTGTATGCCACCCTGGTAACTCCCTTGAATATATTTCAAATTGGATATTTAAATATCCGAAATAATTTAAATCATATCCAAAAAATAATATATGTGTCCATATTATCCACATTATCCACAAAATATCAAAACAGAGCTTGTTGTCCAAAAATACTGAAAACCATTGAGCATTATCTTCATCAACTGGAATCATAAAAAACATAATCTAAAAACAATATTTGCCACTTTGTGAGGCATTTTTCCTTTTTTCACTATTGTTTCCCTTAGACTTCTCGGAAGTAGCCCGTGGTTGATTGGACCCTTGGGGATGTATCTCACTGATCACATGGGAACAATAATCCTTAAAATGCATGTGGGAAGACACATATTTTGAGGAATCATTGGAGGGAGAAGAAGGGGAGGCAACTTCTTTTCCTTTGTCTTGCACAGGTTGGGGAATATCAGTTTTTAATCTCTTATTGGCGTGTGAAGACTGAACTGGCGAAACATCATGGGAAATATGGACATTGGGATTGAAAGGTGATGGTAAAGGCAACGACATAGTGGGACAACCATGATAGTGAGAGATAGGCTGGTTGAATATCTCTTGACAACCATCATTTGTGGGGACTTGAGGATGCAAAGACACATGTTGAGGAACGAGAATTCCATGGATATTCTGAGGAGGCTGAAAAGGGGGTCTTTCTGGTCGAGGGTGCATTATTCCATGGCCAAACCAATTAAAGAAACCAACTTGGAACAACTGATTCAATTCTTGAGGATCAGTGTCAAAATGGATAGAAAATCTAGGCCTCCTATGGCCTTAGTTCCAATTTCCTCCTGCCTCTTTTATTTCGTCCATTTTTTCCCATACCCAAAAAAATAATCCTGTAGCAGAAGTTCGTCAATAATGAATCTCTTAATAAACCATACATGACAGTATGCTTACATGAATAAAAAATTGGCTCAAAAATTGACATGATATTCATGCAAATCCATCTATAACAAACCATTCATTAATTGCCATGTGAATAGGAGGTGATAGGGTTCATGGGAAATATGGAGGGAGTGTAGTTAACGAAAAATGGTAGAATTATAGGGAATGCATATACGAATATTGTTCATCAATTAACCAAAAATTCAACTGTGTATAAAAATATCAAAATATCAGTCACCAACCCTTGCTATGTTATCCCTTTGTCGCTTCTACACGGACTTTTCCTTTTAAATTTATATCACAAAACATGGATGCAATAATTGAAATCGGGATTATGAGGGGAATGTAATTAGTGAAAAAATATAGAATGATAGGTAATCAATATGGATATTGTTCAATTGAAACAAATCAAAACATGCTACCTTAAATGCAATCCAAACATATCTCTATCCAGACTTTCAAAGTTTAACAAGTGTTCCTTTTCCAAAACAATAATCCAAACTAGTATTTTCTTTGACAAATTTGCTTGCTGGCTTCCGAATTATTTACAAAATAATATGTATGCCTAGAATTACTTAATCACAGTGACCATTGTATCCACGTTATCATTATACGACATCCATAACGAACAACATCATAATTGCTATAGTAAACAACAATATCCTTTGATCCATAACCATAATATTAACTCCAATACTTAATCCTTTAAAACCAATAGGGGGACGTATAATGTTTACAAAAAAATCATATCCATCATTAATTTAACCACTGTTCAATGAAATCATTTTGGAAGTTATCACTCTTATTTGGGCTTCAAACATTTCGAACACAACTATCCCTTTTATACAATCAACATAATAATTGAACCAAAATTAACATTCAATATTTTGAACACAAGCTTCAAATGAATGGGTGGGTATAGATCTCTTCCAGAATTACGAAACAAGGGACCAATCAAAATCATTCCCAAGTAACCGAGCATAGACAATGCTCCCATCAACTTCAAACTAGAGTAAATATGATCTAAATTTTATGTTCATGGTTTAAGATATCAAGTGGAAGAGACAACATGAGGTTCGACAAGGGAGTTTGGTAGTTGAATGGCACAGACAGTTGAATACGTAGGTAACCTATCATAATTTACCATAGAAACAATAACATGCAATATTCCTCTCGACTATATGGGTTTCAAACAATAGACTACAAGTTCCAAAAGAAAAACAATTGAAGCCAACCCCTTTTAACAACACTACATAATGAGCGACCAAATATAAAATTGTGCCCAACCAAAAAGCACGAATAGTGCTTTCATCAACATATGGGTAGCATTGTCTTCCTACCATATAAAATTAACCAGGCAATGGTGACGGTGAGGTCATAGCAAGCAAGCCAACAACTGAGGGTTTTGCCAAGACAAGGCATGAAATGCTCCAATCTTTAATTGTAGTTCACATAAAAAACCCACAGAGTCGAATATGGTGTGGGTATACTTAATCTCATAGACCAGTAATGTCAAGATAAAGGTGGGGTATTCGTAAAGCCCAGATTTTAGGCAGAGTGTGATAACCAATTTCAACAGATGGGATAAACTAAAAAAAAAAACATGGAAAATTTGGCTTCACTGCAACCTTTAATTAACAATTCCCTGCGAATGATTACACATAGCAAGGACCATGCGACCAACCTTTAAGATCCAACTATCCCAGAATGACCACCACGAGAAACCAAATATGCAACCATAACACATAGCTCCAAAAGATCATAACAACTTGAGAATCACATAGACCATGAGCAACCATAGCCAAAATTTGATTCAAATGCAAAGTAACTCTCATGGATGGAAAAGTAAGAAAACCCATACATGTAAATGTCTACATGAGGAGAAAAACCAAGACTGTATACTTCCTCCATGATCGAGAAAGGTGGAGAAATAACAACTACCAGAGCCAAAAATGAAAGAATGACTAGGGTGATGGGCTTGACGGGATTTTGACTGACATGAATTTACTACACGTCGCTTCTCCCTTCATATATTCATTGATTTTTTAGTACAAGCCAATCCCACTAGCCAACTCACCATATAACTACATTGAAACCATTAATCAACCAAAACCCCAAAATTGCCATATTACTTTTGCAAAGTGCGTGATAGTCCAAAGTTCACCACCCCATGCCAACATCAAATTATTTCAAAATTCATTGTGCTAGGAACACAACCCACTATGAAAATAAAACAATGCACATAACCATAGTAGCAAGGGTCAAGATCACCCAACCTTCGCCATGAACAATAAACAACATTAAAACTTGGAGTATAATTATTTCATTCAAAAGGGAAGCATTATCATATTTTATGAGAGACCATCCAAACCACATAGCTCCATGTTTTAATCATCCAAGCACCACAAAAAACCAAAGACATTTTAAACCATGATTTGAAACAAATGAACTGTAGAGAACCATGTTGCTACCATCACATAGGAAAAAAAATATATATAAGCGTTGCATATCAACCATATTTCCACGAGTATAACAAAGGGGTCCCACCTACTAGTATATTATTAATATAAATAGATAATAAATTTTTGCAATCATTTGTGAGCATATTATTGATAGTTTCATTTTTAAGCATCAACACTGTTCTTCACAGACTATTCCAGGTCTAGAATCTCCTCCTCCTCCATAGATGCCTTTACAGATCGAAAAACCAGAGCCCCCGCCTCGTATTCCAAAAGGAGTACTCAAATTCTCTACGCACAACACTAATGATAGAGGTGCCCAAAATTAATCTATTATTGAGGATCTAGGTCAAACCACTTGCATGATGTCGACTCTGGAGGTACTCCAAACATGTCCTTCATAGAGGAATGCCTTGCTATTTGCGTTAGGAGATCTAGACCCCTGTGGCTCTAAGTTTATCAATTTTGATGTCACAGATATGACGCCTCACTTTCCTTACCACGTGACATTCGAAATCCACATGGATTACTCAAATTATACCATCAAACATACTATTATTGATGAAGGCATTGCAACATGCGTGATGTCCTTAACTTGTTGGAAGTCCATTGGCTCTTCGAACCTCTCTCAATCTCTAACCATGTTGACCACATTTGAAGGTTATTATTTTCGTCCCCATGGTATTATTCCTGCATTCCCAATCCAGTTAGGTGGCAAGACGGTTGAGGTGGATGTCGAGGTAGTTGATGTGCCCCTTGACTATAACTTGTTACTAGAACATAATTGGACTTATGATATGACTGAAGTCGTATCGTCCATATTCCGTACTCTGTATTTTCATCACAATGGGAAAATTGTGTTGATCGTTCAGTTGTCCTTTGCGTAAGCTAGCCCCAATGCATTGGTTGGAACATCGATCCCCCTGATCAATGATTCTCAGCAGGATACTGAGAATATTGGTGTCGAAATGTATTCATCCCTTATGGGTACCTTTGATTTTGTGGCACCAATTCATCATATCTATGCCATTTCCAGTTGGTCTGCTTCATCAATGAGGTCATTCCCTTTCCGCACTTCATATTTTAACGATCCTTGGACCTTAACTTCCTCGACTGCATCTTGTGAAGGTCAGTTACATACTGGAATGGATATGCCACTGTCGGAGGAAGAGATAGTGTATCAGGTTTTTCTTGACTCTTATGCCAACCCAAATCATGTCACCTCACATACAGATGAGGAGGATTCTGTTTTTAAGCTAGTATGGGCCACTTCGTCGTATTTCTCACATGACTATTGTTGACGATTAAAATCACAATGAGGAATTTGGCCCACAAAGTATTGCTTAAGCCCTATTATTTAAACTATTCTAATAATATAATACTAGTAGGTGGGATCCCCTTGTAGACTGGAGGCTCAAAGATAGACATATCACACATTTTTCTGTTGTTGTTTCGACGCTCCTTACATAGTCCTATATGGTTTAGAATGCAGTCTTGGTTTCTTTTTGACTTAGTAACAGGTGGATGATGCATTTTATGGGATTTGTCTATAATTCAAAGCATTATTTTTTTTTGTTATGATGGGCATTTATTTACAGTTGCTATGATCTAACCATGTCACAAATAGTTATGATCGACTACCTGGCCACATATACACAAGAAATATGTTAGTAACAACATAACCAAAACAAATAAAGAGAACTTATAAAAAAATCCAAAAGGGAAAGGATGTATGTTTAAGCTATGTTAAGGGTTATGTGCAAATGGAAAAGTAAAAGATGTTAGTGTTAGTCCTAACTATTATATGGTTGGTTAGTGGCTATGCGATTTTCATTTGATTTCTTTTTGGGCGCATATCACATTTAAATACATATGATATGGTATAAATCTTGGCAAAGTTTAACATGTGATGTTTTGGTGGCACATTGGGCAAGGAATATCCTCGTAGATTTCAATGGTTTAGGAATTGAATACATGGTTAAATGATATGGTGAATGTTTGGTTGTCTTGTACTTCATAATTGAATAGGATAGGAGATGGAAGTGTTGTGAAATAAATGCACGTCACTCCATACTCCCCCCATTGGTCGTCACCTTAGTATTGTTCCTTGTTTCATTTCTCTCTATTGGTGGTTAAGCTCTGCATTTCAGGATTGGGAAGAAGAATGATCGGCTAGCTCGCCATTTTAAGATCTTTGTTACAGGTATGGTTCTTTTTCACTCCATCCATGAATTATGCTCTATGTATGAACAAACAATGGCTCAGTAATGCTTGGTTTTGTGTGTTCCTAAGAATTTCAACTGTGTAAATGCATGTTATTTCTCTCTGATATGACTGTGTAATTGTTCGAATTGCAAGCAAAAGAATTGTTTTGTTGTTGAGTTTTGCATTCACCGGTTTCTATGTCGGTTAAAATCGTGGTGGGTCTCTATGGATATTAAGTGAATGTGGTATTATTTATCTGTGTTAAAATGGTGGAGGGTTTCGCTCTGTGTATTATTGTTGGTTGTTCCCTCACAGTCATGAGTGTAACCCTATCCAGTCGCATTCAGATTGTCATTCGGTTGCTGTGTATTTTATTCAACCCAAATTCATGGTCATGGGCTCATTCTCATTATCTTGGCACCAAAGTAACCTGAGGTCCAGTCTTTGGGTGGCCATAACATTGATATATACTACATGGTTGTGGGGTGATATAAATTATGCCTTAGTGTTATGCGTCCTCACTAGTATTATTGTCAAATGGTTCGACTCTTAAGAAAATAGAAATGGGTTATATCTCTGTGTGTTCTTTGTAACTGTCACTATTCAGTTAACATTAGCCTCTCCTATGTAGACGTAAAATTCACTATGTGCATTGACATTTTCTACCCTACCCGTCATTTTCTTCTTATGTGGATAATTGTTGTTCCATTGCCCAGACTGAGAGTTATAAGGAGACCCTATGTCTTACTACTGTGTCTGTATCGAAAGGATTTTTCATGTGGTTGATATGTCTCTCATGACCTCTAGTTCTCTGTGCTATTGTTAAATGAGCACGCTCTTGATTGACTCCTTGTATTGGTTTTTGACAGAGACCGACTTTAAATCTCCAACTGTTCTTCTTCCTGTCGGCATCTTCTTGGTTGTCAAATATTGGTTTATCAAGTGGAGTGGTTATGGAATTTTTCCTTTGAGTCCGTATCTCATCTTTCTATGATTAAATTGATTGAAAAATTACAATTGGGAATGGAAAATAATATGCAGTTGAGGGTTGTCTTATTTTCGTTATGCTTCCACTCACTATGTTCTTACAATGTGGTCTTAATTGCAAATTGGAAACATGTGTGTGTTTTTCTAGGCCCGATCAGTGTTATAGCTAATTGTGGGTTTTATGGTCACTGTTTGTAATTGGTTTTGTTCACCTTGCATATATTATTGAATCATCATGCATATTATAAATGGTTCCATCGACAGTGATGACACTAAGGTTTTATGGTGATTGTGATTTCGTTGCAAAATCTTATTGGTTGATATGATGAATAATTTGTGTAATCGGGCATGTTTTGGAAGTTTGTTCGTATTTGGAAAGGGACCCGTGTATATTTTAATTTGGGCCGATTGTGAATTGGTATACAATGGATGTTATTTTTATAGTGATGCATTATGGGATAGAGGTGGATCAATATTGCTGTGCATTTTCTTTAAATTCTTAAAAGGAAAGAAAAGAAATTAAAGACCAAGCATTTTCTTAACAGGTTTGTTGAATGGAAAGTTGTTTCTATTATGAGTATGATTGCATAGACTATTCTAAATTGAGAAGTTTTGGAAATTTAAATGTTGGAACAACGAACAGTTTGATACATAGTAATTGTTGATACGGTGTTGGTGTTTTTTTTATTGATTTGTATAGAGTTATGATTATTGATTACTTAAATTTTTTTATGAACAATATATGTTATTTCCTTACCATTCTCTAACTTTTACGCACATTACAAATCCCTTCACATTCCCAGATTCACTATTCACGCCCTGTTCTTAAAATTAAATTATAAGTGAATGAAAAGTATGTATTATAGCAATTGAAGGATGACACAGAGATGAGTTACAATTGATATATTTTGTTATTACAACACAATTGATTGTTTGATGATTTGTTGAGCAGTAATCATGATCTATTCCCTTTCATTTTATCACTTTTCTCTCAATACAACCCCTCATATATCCCATAACCCTTATTCACCCTCTGTTCATTGACAAGCATTAAACGATTTTTATGGATTGGATTGCATGAGTCTGATGTGTTGCTGAGCCAAAATTTGTTTCATATTTAAAGAGATGTCATGTATGGTTTGTTGAAGAAAATATTTGCTAATAAAATCTACATACAGGAATCAGCTTCTTCAACAGAGGAAGCCATGTTTGGAATAACAAGGGAAGAGTAAATTTGAACAGGGGCCCTAGAAGGCCAAGGTTTTCGATACATTTTGATGCAGATCCACAAGAGTTGAACCATCTTTTCCAAGTTGGGTTTTTCAACTCGATTGGACAAGGGGTGGTCTAACCTAGGCTAGAAAGGCCTCCTTTCCAACCCTCGCATGTCCCTGTTATCCTAGTTCCCCCTCATGTCTCATTACAACCTGAAGTCCCTAAAAATGACGGATGACAAGAGATTGTCCACCCGACAGTCTCCCAACATCGTGGCTGGCCCAATTTTTTTCTACCTTCTCCTCCTCCATCGGTTAACCCAATTTTCCAAGCTGCCCCTGCACACTCACATGTACAGTCTTCCCACATAAGAAAGAGGCTAAAAACCGAAGCCCACCATGCACCTGATAAAGGAAAAGTTGTTGTTTCCCCCTCCTCTCCCTCAAGTGACTCTGCCAAATCTGTTCCATCCTGCATGCACTTGAGAGATGATTGCTCTCATGTTATCAGTGAGATCAGGCTTAAAATCTCGACACATCCTAAGTCCAATTCAAAAAAATCAAAGGGAGACAGTAGCAACAAGGGGAAAATTGCCTCCCAAAGTGGCAAATATGGTTTTTGAGTGTTTGTATTTATTGATTATTGAGAACAGTTGACTACTGAAGTTTTGTGGACAACACACTATTTTTGGATATGTTGGATATTATATTTTTTGGGTATGGTTTCAAATATCATTGATATTAATTTTCAAATTATGAGAATGATGATGGGAGACACAAGGAGGGATTTGTTTGATTGATTGACTAGTTGTGTTTATGTTTCTTAAGAAACTAAAGGGAGTCACAAGGGGTCCCACCTATTAGTTATTATTTATTAAAGACCCTTATTATTATTTTATTATTTCCCCCCCTAAAATAAAAGTTAGTTGAACTTTAGTTAGCTTAACTAAAAGAGATAGTTTAACTACTTCAACTAATTATGATTGCTTAAAGGAAAAAAGAGAAGGAGGAAAAAGAGGAGAATAGAAGGAGAAAGCATACTAAGGTTTTCTCGAGTTTTATTGAGATAGTTCAGTTTTCATTCATTCTTTAATTCATTGGAAGCTTAATTATCTTTTATGACAGCAGGGTCCTATTGTAGACAAAACTATGCAAGGTTGAATTACATCATTCAAACACTTGTTTTTTAGAGGTGTTGATCTATCTTTGATAGTCTGTGTAGACTTGTCTGTCTGTGAATTAAATTTCATGACTGATAAAGGATATTGTGCAGAGTTGAGTGGGAAACAATCTGTGGCAAGTTGATCCAGCTTTTAAAGTTCAATTTTTTACTTTCTATCATAAGTCCTTTTGTATGGTTTTCATCGGGGACATCTAAGTTTGACTTTGGTCCAAACTTCCTCAGGGAATTTTGCAAAGAGAATGATTCTCTTGATTAATTGGAATGAAATATGCAATTCTTTTCTATCTCATCTATGTTAATTATTATCTTGGTATTTTTGCTTCTATCTCTACATTTACTTTTGCATCTGTTATATTCAAAAAATTACATAAATATTGAATTTTTCAGCATCTTTTATTTATAATAAAATCATCCTAAGCCCTTGTAACGAATACTTGTGGATTAGGAAACAATTTTTGAGGCTATAAACATAGCGTGATATTCTCATCTATCTTGCCTCAGCCAAGCAAGATCTAAAAATGATTGAGTAAGATCATTTCATATCTTTTCCTCAAAATTTATTTTGCGACCATACTGGGAAGATCTTCCATATCTCTCTGGTTGATTTTTATGCTTGATTATCATCGAATATATCTATTTTTTTGATATTGATCCTTTGACTATTTCATTTCTTAATGAATATACTTGTTTCAAGGCAACCTAATGTTGAGCTCAGTCTTCAAGATCAGACCAACATCGCTTTAAACTTTTTTAATACCATCATAGATATTTCTAATACTCAGGATGAGCTTATTCGCTCATGGGCAGCAATTGAACAAGACATAAGTGCCCAATAATGTTGTGAATCTAGGCATAGACAACTTAGGAATCAATCGTAACTTTATTTTTCCTTCAGTTTTTTATCTTCTTTTCATGTCCTTAGACCCTCGTGTTTCTAGGAGAAGAAGAGGTTTATCACCTGAAATTAATCCAATTGCTGAAATAGGAAGAAGGAATGTTGTGTTATCAACCCAACAAAGTGCTCTAAGGAGAACCTTGTTTGATTCATCCAACTCGTCTTTCTCTCCCTTACATATTATCCACAAGATGGCATCTAGTGGTGGCTCTGGTGGCACAGGAGGTGCTTCTTCATCTTAATCTCCAACTTTGATAGTGATTGGTATCTTATATAGTCACCAAGTCCCTGTCCAATCTACCACAAACCCTTCCAAAGTCATTAAAAAGTATGGGCTTTTTCAGTTTGAAGAAGATGATACAACCACACCATGGCATGTTTCCTCCCCTCTTAACCTAGCACCTGCTACTCGTCCACTTCCTAAATTCAAAGAGCATCTCCCTAGCTTTTCAAGGAATAACACTTTCACTACAAATGAACACTTGGTGACATTTTCTAATGCCTGTCACAACATAGGAGCCAATGAAAACGATACTTGTATGCGCTTATTTGTCAATTCCTGTGAAGGGAAGGTTGCGACCAATTTCTTTGATCTCCCTCTTCAGATTTTATATACTTGGTAGGATTTATTCTATTGGTTCAAATATTTCTATGGGAAATCCAAAATCCCATCCAAACAATTACAGGAATATAATAACATCGCTTATAAGGATGGTGAGACTATCAAGTCCTTCAACTTGTGTTTCACCAAGTTATACAATAAAATCCCTGAACTCATTCAACCTCAGAACCAAGATTCTTTTATGCATTACCTTCCCCCTACCATCATAGGATTGAGGAAAAGTCCATTGATAACCTTGGTTTCACTCTGCATACTTGTTTATATTATGAAGAACATCTTCAAAGAAAACATCTTCCTAAATGGGATTCAGTTAAACAGACAAACATGTCCTCCCTCTTACATATTGTACAAGACATGAATAATCATATGATAGCATATGAGTAGAAAGGAAATGTTTCCTCCCTTACCCTTGGAGCTTCATCTTCTTATGCACCCCACTTTAGAAATCCAAATGAAAATAATTTTCAGCCTAAATTTATCATGCCTCATATTTGGTGTAACTTTTGAGAGGAACACCTTGAGGAATGTACACGTGAGGTAAAGAAGAGTGTTGGAGATAAAATATTTGGTAAGATACCTGAAACTACCATCGATGTCCTAGACTTTGTAGAGCCAGAAGATGTCATGATCATCAATACTAGGAATAAATCCTATGCTCCCAAAAGAAAATATGGTCTTCCCCGCAATTATTCTATCCCAATATCATCCTTACCAGTTGCTACTGTTCAAGTTCCTAAGCCTCCTGAAAATCAAGGAACTACCTCCCCTCTCCCCTCTTCCAAATACAACATTCTAAATCAGTTGTCCAACATCAAAGCATATGCAACTCTTCTGGACATGGTTGTCGTCCCTGAACAACATAAGCATCTAAAACAATTCATGGAAGGAAAAGATTTCGTTGTAGCCAACCTATATGAAGAGTTAGATGAAGAGGATTCATCTGTAAATAAAGTAGGTGTACATAAATTTAGACACCCTGTAAAAAACCCCTCATTTTATATTTCTGTAAATATTGTGGATAAGATTGCCCATTGTTGCCTCATTGACGGCGGTTCGGGCCCAAGTGTAATGTCAAATATTATTATGGAAGAGATAGGATTTTATTGTACAAATGATAATGTCAGAAGCATGTTCTCTTATAATAGTCTACAACAAACAACCATAGGTGAAATCAAGGATGTGACCTTGGTTTTGTGCGGGCACCCTGGAATTAGGACAACCCTTAATATTCAAGCAATCAATATTCCAGTAAGCAAATACTCAATCATACTAGGAAGATATTGGCAAGTTTTGATGGGTGGATACCTCTCACTCGATGGGACACACTTATTTGTTCCTCGGAATGAAAATTAAAACATCATAGTCCTTAGAGAGGGAAGAATTTCACCTTACATAGAAAGTGTCCCACAACCTAATGTGAATTATATCGAGGAGGAATTATGAGTGTATTCCATCTTTGCTGATGAGGAAAACACTACCTTGGAGAAAATCAACTTAGACGACGGTATGTGGCATATGAAATTTGATGGTTCATACTCCAATGAAGGAAATGGAGATGGTATTATATTGTAATATCTTGTGGGGAAAATTCATAATTTTTCTTATAGGTTAGAGTTTTCTTGCACAAACAATGTCACTGAATTCAAAGTGTTATTGCTAGGCATTGAAAATTCCTATAATCTAGGTTGTGGTCACCTTATAGTTCTTTTGGATTCTGAGCTTGTTGTGAACCTTATACATAAGACATACGCTCCTAGAAAAAAGTTGATGAAATGATACACCCAAACTATTTGGGCACTTATCTCAAACCTACTATCTTTGAACATCACTCATGTTAAAAGGGAATTGAACTCAATGGTTGATTGGTTAGTTGTTTTTGTAGCCTCTCCTAATCGGTAGCTTCTACCACAAAGACTTGATTGTACTTTTCAATATCTATATCGTCCACATATCCCTGACAATATAGAATCATGGTAGGTCTTCCCTAGTAATGAGAGCATCCGTGCTTTCATTCAAAATGAACCTTATAAGCCTAAGTAAATTATATCAATGGAAGATCACGATTCCTAAGGGCTTGACTCCTCTAGGGAGTTCATTTTCATCGAGTGATGTAGGAAACAAGGAGAAACATAAAGAAGAGGAGTTGAAAAGGAAAGTGGGTGAAACCATTTCCTTGAACATTGGAACACCCCAGTCTCCAAAGAATGTTAAAATACGTTCCCAATGTTCTGATGAAGGAAAATTGAAGTTTGCTAGACTGCTTGATGAATTTCAAGATGTTTTTTCTTGGTATTATGAGGATATTCATGGTTTTTATCCCACCCTTATACAACATGCCATTCCTATCAAGGAGGGAATAAAACCAGTTATGAAAAAACAAAGACCTATTAACCCTACACTGGAAGAAACTATTCGAAAGGAGTTGGAAAAACTCTTGAAGGCTGGGATTATCGTTTCGATTAAGTATTCATAATTTGTTTTTAATTTGGTTCTCGTTCAGAAAAAAACTGGTCAAATCACATTATGCATGGATTTTTGTGCATTGAATCGGGGTAGTATAAAAGATCACTCTCCTCTCCCTAATATGGAAATGATTTTGCAACAACTTGCAGGGTCACATATGATGTCCTTACTTGACCGTTTCTTGGGTTACAATCAAATCAAGGTAAAAAGGAAAGATAAATATAAAATAACCTTTATTACCCGTTGGGGCACTTTTTCTTATGAATGTATTCCTTTTGGCCTATCTAATGCAAGTGTCACTTTTCAGAGAGCTATGCAGATAGATTTTGTGGATT
Organism: Picea engelmannii; assembly: GCA_009831015.1. Classification (NCBI taxonomy): domain Eukaryota; kingdom Viridiplantae; phylum Streptophyta; class Pinopsida; order Pinales; family Pinaceae; genus Picea; species Picea engelmannii. The sequence goes on along the minus strand of ML785683.1, from coordinate 288,427 downwards.
TGATCGGCAAGATTATTCAGATCTATCTTGATGACATAACTATGTACTCTAAGAACCAATCATATCATTTTGGTCATCTTAAAAGAGTTCTCATGTGATGTGGTAAATTTGGAATTTCTCTAAAACCTTCCAAGTCTATTTTCAGCGTTACCAAGGGAAAGCTCCTTGGACACATTGTCTCTGATTCAGGAATAAGAATTGATCTTGAAAGGATTGTTGCTATCCTAAATCTTCCTGCTCCCACTTCCAAGAAGGAGGTTCATGATTTATGGGGGTTATTAACTTTTTCTGTAGGTTTGTTCCTGATTTTATTGTAATGGTTAAACCAATTCATAATTTTCTTAAGAAAGATCGTTCCTTTTCTTGAACAAATTATGTCAAAAATTCTTTTGTAGGGATCAAGAAAGAAATCCGCTCCACACCGGTTTTGGCAAAGATGGATTTTGAGAAATAATTTATGATATATATTAATGCCACGGAGGAAGCAACTTATGCTATCCTCATGTAGGATGATGACCAAGGTAACAAAAAACTAGTGGCTTACATGAGTCAAAGCTTGTATGATGATGAGTTTAAATATTGTTTTATTGAAAAACATAATTTCTCTCTTGTTAAAGCTATTGAAAAACTTCGCCACTTCATCTTAGGTAAGCATACATTGGTAAAATTTCCTTTACCCACTGTCAAGTTTTTTCTCTCACAGACTTATCTTTCAGGGAAGCTTGCACATTGGATTGCGAAGATCTAGGAGCATTATTTAACTATTCTGACTTCTACCACCATCAAGGGATGTGACTTATCCCTTCACTTAGCTCAGCATGTTGAAACTAGTGAAGAAATTGATGAACAAAATAGTTTTATGTAAGCATTGTTCTACATTGATAGTCAAATCCTCTCGGTGTCTGAACATCCTTGGTATAAGAATTTGGTTTACTATTTGAAAAATAAAAGATGTCCAGATAACTTAGACACTCATCAAAGAAGAAGGCTTCATTTTGAATCTTCTAGATACGTCATTATAGGATACTTATTGTTTAGAAGATCTGTTGATGGTATGTTGCTTCGTTGTGTAAACAATGAGGAAGCACAAAAATTGTTGCAAGAAACTCATGGTTCTTCAAATTTTGTTATTCACGTAGGAGGTAATTTTTCTGCTAAAACCACTGCTTTTAAGATTATCAGAAAAGGATAATATTAGCCTTCAATATTTCATGATTCTTATGTTTTTTGGAGATCTTGTGACAAGTGTTAGAAATTTTTTGGGAAAGAACGTCTTTCAGCCATGCCGTTACAACCTATCCTCCCAGATTTTCCTTTTTCAAAGTAGGGATTGGATTTTATTGGTCCTATCAATCCTTCATCTTTAGCAAGACAAGTCTTTATTTTGACAACCACATACTATTTTACAAAATGGGATGAAGTTTTCCCTCTTAAACATTCGACAGATGATCAGGTGATTTCCGCCCTTGAAAATAACATATTTTCCATATTTGGTCTTCCTTTAGAGATTATTACAGACAATGGTCCCACTTTTATTTGTGCTAAGCTGACCCAATTTTTAGCTAAGTTGGGGGTTAACATTTTTACCTCATCAGCTTATTACCCCCAAGGAAATGGGTAGGCTAAGTCTACTAACAAGAATCTGGTGAGAATTTTCAAAAGGCTCATTGAAGATAAGCCTCGTCAATGTCACACTCTCCTCACTTACGCCCTTTGGGAAGTTCGAACTACTACCAAGGTGAGCACTGGTTGCACTCCTTTCCAGATTTTTTATGGTCAAGAATCCATTCTTCATACTAAGTTGGAACTTTCCTCCTTAAGGTTAATGCTATGGGTCGAAGAATTAAATTCTTCTGATGTTTCACAAAGGATGAATGCACTCCTGGCTTTAGAGGAGAAATGAACGTCTTCCTTGGGTAATACAAAAGGGAGACAACAGAATGTTAAAAATTATTTCAACAAGAGTGTCAAAACTGTCAAATTTAAAGTCAATGAGAAGGTATTGTTGTGGGATTCATCTCATGTCGATAGGGGAAGACACTCAAAATTTCAAAAATTATGGTTGGGTCCTTTCTAGATCGCTTTTTTCCTAGGTGAAAACTCTTACATTCTAAAGGACTTACAAGAGCGATTGTTTTCCTACAACACTAATGGTTCTCACTTAAAACATTACGTGGAACCAACTTGAAGAGTTTAACGTTGTTTGGAGTATTCTGCATTTTAGTAGTTTTCATTTCTACTATTTCAATTATGCTTTTATAATAGTTTTCATTTCTTCTTTACATTAGTTTTTTCATTTCTATCATTTTGATTCTGCTTTCATTTTAGTAGTTTTCATTTCTGTTATTTCCATCTTTGTCATTTAATTTCTGCTCACTCCCATTTTGTTGTTTCATTTTTGTTATGACATTTCTTTCTTTAGTTCTTTTGATTTCAATTTTTGTCAAAAATAAAGTGTTGGATCAGTTTTTCCACAACGACACTCCTTCAAAGTATTGTTAATCAATAAAAATCAAGCTACACGGCTGTTATGATGTTCCCCTTGAAGGCATCATTGAATTTGTTTTCTGCTTTCACTGTTGTTTTATGAGACAGTTCGTTACATCCCGCTTCTGCTTTTCGTTTTCTCATCCATTTTGAGATTCAAAAGAAAAAGTTTAGAATTTTTTTCTCCTTGAAGTCAAGAGAAATTTTTAGTTGAATGATTATGCTTATAAGGATAAACCCCCTCATACTTAACACTTTCCATGAGTTATTCCCAAATTCCCAATCATCTTTCCATTAAATTCGCTCACTTCCCCCTGTTGAATAATCATTCTGATTTATATCTTGTTGATCTGATGATTACTTGGTCTGCGAAACTATACACTCTAAGTTCTTAATCTGTTTGAAATATATTTCCCTGTGGAGTCGCCAGTTTGTTGACGATTAAAATCACAACGAGGAATATCGCCCACAAATTATTTCTTAAGCCCTATTATTTAAACTATGCTAATAATATAATACTTGTAGGTGGGACCCCCTTGTAGACTGGAAGCTCAAAGATAGGCATATCACACATTTTTATACTGATGTTTCGATATTGCTTACATAGTCCTATATGGCTGAAAATGAAGTCTTGGTTTCTTTTTGACATATTAACAAGTGGATGATGCATTTTATGGGATGTCTTTCTAATTCAAAGCATTATTTTTTTATGTTATGATGGGCATGTATTTACAGTTGCTATGATTTAACCATGTCACAAATCGTCATGATCACCTACCTGGCCACATATACAGAAGAAATATGTTAGTAACAACATAACCAAAACAAAGAAAGAGAACTTATGAAAAAATCCAAAAGGGAAAGGATCTATGTTTAAGATATGTTAAGGGTTATGTGCAAATGGAAAAGTAAAAGATGTTATTGTTAGTCCTAACTATTATATGTTTGGTTAGTGGATATGCGATTTTCATTTGATTTATTTTGGACGCATATAACATTGCAATACATATTATATGGTATAGAGCTTGGCAAAGGTTAACGTGTGATGTTTCAGTGGCGCATTGGGCAAGGAATATTGTCGCAGATTTCAATGGTTTGGGAATTCAATACATGGTTAAATGATATGGTGAATGTTTGGTTTTCTTGTACTTCAGAATTGAATAGGATAGGAGATGGAAGCGGTGTGCAGTAAATGCATATTACTCCATAGTCCCCCCATCGATCATCACCCTAGTATTGTTCCTTGTTGCATTTCGGTATGTTGGTGGTTAAGCTTCACATTTCAGGCTTGGGAAGAATAACGCTCGGCTAGATCACCCTTTTAAGTTCTTTGTTAGAGGTATGGTTATTTTTCACAACATCCATGAATTATTCTCTATGTATGAACAAACAATGGCTCAATTATGTGTGGGATTCTGTGTTCCTAAGAACTTCAACTATGTAAATGTGTGTTATTTCTCTCTGAGATGACTGTGTAATTATTCGAATTGCAAGAAAAAGAATTGGTTTTTGGTTGAGTTGTGCATTCACTAGTTTCTCTGTCGGTTAAAATTGTGGTGGGTCTCTATGGATATTAAGTGAATGTGGTATTATCTCTCTATGTTAAAATGGTGAAGGGGTTTCACTCTGTGTATTATTGTCGGTTTTTCCCTCACAGTCATGAGTGTAACCCTATCCAGTCGCATTCAGACTGTCATTCAGTTGTTGTGTATTTTCTTCAACCCAGATTCATGGTCGTGGGCTCCTTCTCATTGTCTTGGCACCAAAGTATCCCGAGGTCCAGTCTTAGGGTGGCCATAACGTTGATATATATTGTATGTTTGTGGGGTGATATAAATTATGCCTCAATGTTATGTGTCATCACTGGTATTATTGTCAAATGGTTCGGATCTTAAGAAAATAGACAGGGGTTATATTTTTGTGTGTTCTTTGTAACTTTGATTATTCAATTAACATTTGCCTCTCCTTTGTAGATGTAAAAATCACTATGTGCACTGAATTTTTCTACCCTACCCATCATTGTCTTCTTCTATGGATAACTGTTATTCCATTGCCCAGATTGGGAGTTATAAGGAGACCCTCTGGCTTACTATTGTGTCTTTATTGAATGGATTTTTTCTATGGTTGATATGTCTCTGAGGACCTCTAGTTCTATGTGCTATTGTTAAATGACCACACTCTTTATTGTCTCCTTGTATTGGTTTTCGACAGAGCCCGACTTTAAATCTCCAACTGTTCTTTCTCCTGTCGGCATCTTCTTGGTTGTCAAAAATTGGTTTATCAAGTGGAGTGGTTATGGAATTTTTTCATCGAGTCCTTATCTCGTATTTCTATGAATAAATTGATTGAGCAGTTACAATTAGGAACATACAATAATATGTAGTCGAGGGTTGTCTTCTTTTCATTGTGTTTCCACTCACTATGTTCTTACAGTGTGGTCTTAACTACAAATTGGAAACACCTATGTGTTTTGCTAGGCTCGATCAGGGTTATAGGTAATTGTGGGTTTTATGGTTACTGTGTGTAATTGGTTATGTTCACCTTGGATATATTATTGAATCGTCATGCATATTATAAATGGTTACATCGACAGTGATGAGGCTCGGGTTTTATGTTGACCGTGGTTTCGTTGCAAAATATTATTCGTTGATATGATGAAGAATGTGTGTAATCAGGCATGTTTTGGAAGTCTGTTCATATTTGGAAAGGGACCTGTGTATATTTTAATTTGGGCTGATTGTGAATTGGTAGACAGTGGATGTTATTTTTATAGTGATGCATTATGGGATAGAGGTGGAGCAATATTGTTGTGCATTTTCTTTAAATTCTTAAAAGGAAAGAAAATAAATTAAATGCCACGCATTTTCTTAATAGGACTATTGAATGGAAATTTGTTTTGATTATGAGTATGATAGCATAGATTGTTCTAAATTCAAAATTTTTGGAAATTTAAATGCTGGAACAACGAATAGTTTGATACATAGTAATTGTTGATATGGTGTTGGTATTTTTTGGATTGATTTGTACAAAGTTATGATTATTGATTACTTAATTTGTTTTATGAACATTATCCATTATTTCCCTATCATTCTCTCACTTTTCCACACATTACGAATCCCCTCACATTCCTAGATTCATTATTCACGCCTTATTCTTAAAATTAAATTATAATTAAATGAAAATTTTGTATTATAGAAATTGAAGGATGACACAAAGATGAGTTACAATTGATATGTTTGTTATTACAACACAGTTGATCGTTTGATGATTTGTTGAGCAGTAATCATGATCTATTCCCTTTCATTTTATCACTTTTCGCTCAACACAATCCCTCATATATCCCAGAACCCTTATTCGCCCCCTGCTCATTGACAAGTATTAAATGATTTTTATGGATTGGATTGCATGATTCTGATGTGTTGCTAAGCCAAACTTTGTTTCATATTTAAATAGATGTCATGTATGGTTTTTTGAAGAAAATAGTTGCTAATAAACACTCCATACATGAATGAGCTTCTTCAGCAGAGGAAGCCATGGTCAGAATAAAATGCGAAGAGGAAATTGGAACAGGGGCCCTAGAAGGCCAAGGTTTTCGATATGTTTTGATGCAGATCCAGAAGAGTTGAACAAACTTTTCCAAGATGGGTCTTTCAAATGGATTGGACAAGAGATGGTCCAACCTAGGCCAGAAAGGTATCCTTTCCAACCCCCACATGTCCCTGGTATCCCAGTTCCCCCTCATGTCTCATTACAACCTAAAGTCCCTGAAAATGACAGATGGCAAGAGATTTTCCACCCGGAAGTATCCCAACATTGTGGCTGACCCAATTTGTCTCTAACTGCTCCTCCTCCACTGGTTAACCCAATTGTCCAAGATTCCCTTGCAAACTCACCTGTGTAGTCTTCCCATGTAAGCAAGAGGCTAAAAATTGAAGTCCACCATGCACCTGATAAAGGACTTCCCTCAAGTGACTCTTCCAAATATGTTTCATACCGCATGCACTTGAGAGATGATTTCTCTCATGTTATCAGTGAGATCGGGCCTAAAGGCTCCACACAGCCTAAAGGCCAATTTAGAAAAATAAAAGGGAGACAACAACAACAAGGGGAAAATTGCCTCCCAAAGTGGAAAATATGGTTTTTGATTGTTTTTATTTATTGATTGTTGAGAACAGATGACTACTGAAGTTTTTTGGATAACAAACTATTTTTGGATATTTTGGATATTATATTTTTTGGATATGGTTTCAAATATCATTGATATTAATTTTCAAATTATGATAATGATGATGGGAGCCACATGGAGGGATGCATTTGATTGATTGACTAGTTGTGTTTATGTTTCTTAAGAAACTAAAGGGAGTCACAAGGGGTCCCACCTATTAGTTATTATTTATTAAAGACCCTTATTGTTATTTTATTAATTTTCCCCCTAAACTAAAAGTTAGTTGAGTTTTAGTTAACTTAACTAAAAGAGGTAGTTTAACTACTTCAACTAATTATGATTTCTTAAAGGCAAAAAGAGAAGGAGGAACAAGATGAGAATAGAAGGGGAAATCATACTAAGGTTTCCTCTTCAGTTTTATTGAGATAGTTCGGTTTTCATTCATTATTTAATTCATTGAAAGCCTAATTCTCTTTTATGACAATAGGTTCCTATTGTAGACAACAAGATTCAAGGTTGAATGACATCATTCAGACACTTGTTTTTTAGAGGTGTTGATCTATGTTTGATAGTCTATGTAGACTTGTCTGTTTGTGAATTAAATTTCATGACTGATAAAGGATATTGTGTAGAGTCAAGTGGGAAACAATATGTGGCAAGCTGATCCAGCTTTTAAAGTTTAGTTTTTAACTTTCTGTCAGAGGTCCTTTTGTATGGTTTTCATCGGGGAAATCTGAGTTTGACTTTGGTCCGAACTTCCTCAGGGAATTTTGTAAAGAGAACGATTCTTTTGATTAATTGGAATGAAATAAGTGATTTCTTTCTGTATCATTTGTGTTAATTATTAACTTTTTGTTTTTGCTTCTATCTCTACATTTACTTTTGCATCTGTTATATTCAGAAAATTACATAAATATTGATTTTTCAGCATCTTGTATTTATAAGAAAATCCTCCTAAGCCCTTGTAACCAATACTTGTGGATTAGGAAACAATTTTTGAGGCTATAAACATAGGGTGATATTCCCATCTATATTTCCTTAGCCAAGCAAGATCTGAAAATGCTTGAGTATGATCATTTCATATATTTTCCTCAACAACTACCTCGATGATTCTTTACCCTCGGATGAAGCAATCGTAGAGGCCATGAATTGTTCGGATAGGCCATGGCATGATATGTACCATCGCTCTTATTTCCTCCCAAAGCTTGCTCAAATTGAACAAGATGATTTTAGATCTACCTTGAGTGAGATAGTCGGTCACGTCGTAGTTCCACTTGATATGCATGGTATTTATGCTGAAGGAAACATGGCAAGTATCTCTCCTACCATCATGATTGATATCTCTTGTATTCCTGGTAAGGTTGAAAATGTATATATCTGTACGGATTGTTCGCCGAAAAAAATTATGATCTACACCGAGCTCTTCAAAGAATTTCACAATGTATTCACTTGTTTATATGAAAAGATTCCAGGAATCGACCCTCAAATTGTCGAACATGAGATTAAACCCTATCCAGATGCTAAAACTATTCGACAATGAATTAGAGTTGTCAATCCTAGGAAGGCCCCTGCTATTAAGGTAGAGGTGGAGAAACTTCTTAATGATGGCTTCATCTACCCAGTTCTCTTGACTGGATGGCTATCTAAGCCCGTTCCTATGATTAAGAAGCAAGGAACCATCTGTGTACATGTGGATTTTAGAGACCTGAATAAGGCATGTCCTAAAGACAATTTTCCGACACCCATCATTGATCAGATTCTTCATGAGTGTGTGATAAGCAAGGTATTTTCTTTTATGGATGGATTTTCAAGATACAACCAAATTCAAATTAAACCCGAGGATCAACATAAGATGACATTTAATATTTTTCCTTGGGGTACATTCGCATACCGGAAAATGCCTTTCGGCCTTAAAAACGCCGGAGAAACCTTCCAATGAGATATGATCTTCATGTTTCATGATCTCAAGCATATAGTCAAATCTTACCTTGATTATCTTTTTGCTCATTCTCGCAAGAGAGTGGATCACTCTACCCACCTTCGATTAGTTTTTGAAATATGTCACTATTATCGTATCCATTTGAACCCTCATAAGTGCATATTTTGCATTAGGTTGGGTCAACTTCTAGGATTCTTATTCTCTAAGACTGGGATCATGGTGGATGCTTTAAAGGTTGAGGAAATACTTTGATTTCCTCCGCTGCGCACTATTCGTCAGCTTCAAGGTTTACTGGGGAAAGCTAACTTTTTACGTCGGTTTATAGTAAACTATGTCAATATTACTAAGGGTTTCATGCATCTATTGAAGAAGGAAACTCCTTTTATATGGGTTTAGCGAGCCCAGGAATCCTTCGATGTTATGAAGAAAGCCTTGGTATCAACACCTCTACTGAAGCCTCCATACTACAGTAGAGATTACCTGCTTTATATCTCCACGTCCGAAGGGACGATTGGTATGGTTTTAGTTCAAGAGGATGATGAGCTCCATGAGCATGTTGTTTACTATCTTAGTCAAAACATAGTTGTCCCTGAACTCAAATATTCTCATTTTGAGAAGATATCTTTGGTTGTCATTCACGCAGTTCAACGATTACGACACTATATATTGCTTTGCAAAACTATCGTGGTTACTGATATCAATCCATTTCAATATGTCCTTACTAGGTGTATCATAGGGGGGGAATATAATAAAAGTATTGTCATCTTGCAAGAGTTTGATCTCAATTTTTCTTTAGAAAAATCCAAGAAATCGCTAGTTATTTTCGAGTTAATATCAGACTTCCCTGGATTATATGAGGATGTTATTCATGTTGATTCATTTGTGGATGAACACATTTTCCTTATCTCGTTGTCAAACCCCTGGTATGTAGATATTGTGATCTACCTTCAAACCTTGAATTTCCCTTAGCATCTTTCGATAGATGATCGATGATGTATAAGATATAAAGCTAAGAACTACCTTATCATTAGCGACACTTTGTATCACTGAGGCATAGATAATATATTTTGTTGTTTATTGAATCACGAAGAGGTTGAGTCTGTCCTTAATGAATGTCACAGTGCAGCTTGTGGAGGTCATCTATCCGAGCTTGCGACAACCTAGAAGATATTGTGAGATAATTATTTTCAGTCATCCATTTTTAAATATTGTGTTGAATTAGTCAAGAAGTGTCACCCCTTCCGGGTGGTTACTCAGAAGATTTTCTTGCATCCAGTCCCTCTTCACCCGGTCATTACCATCGGTCCCTTCACTAAGTGGGGGGTGTATTTTTTGGACTGCAACCCAACTTCGGTTGGGGGGAATCAACATATTATCATGGCCATAGAATACTATACTAAGTGGGTGGAGGCCATGCCTATAGTTAATTCCGATGGTAATAATATTGCATTTTTCATGTTCAATCAAATTATATCCAGGTTTGGAATCCCGAGTGAGATTCTCACTGATCATGCAAATCACTTTCAGAACAAAATGATGAAAGAATTAGCATCGAATTTGGGGTTTAAACATGGTCATTCTTCCCCTTACTACCCCTAGGAAAATGGACAAGTGGAGGCCATGAATAATTCTCTCAAGACCATTTTGCAGAAAATTGTCATCCAGAGAAAATCTCACTGGCATATGATGCTTTACCCTGCTCTTTGGGCATACCAAACCTCGATTAAGACTTCCACCTATTTTTCTCCTTTCTAGTTAGTACACGATGTGGAGTCAATCATACCTATTGAATGTGAAATCCCTTCTCTTAGATTGGCAGTTAAGCTCCTACCTGACACTTATGATCTTGAACAACGTCTGATACACTTAGAGAGTCTATATGAGTAGCATCAAGATGCATCTACGACTATCGAAGTGAATAAACTATGTGTCAAGGTACAATATGATAAGTCTGTTTGTCCTTGACAGTACGTTGAGGTTGACTTGGTCCTCTTGTATGACCAGGCCAAATAACCACTGAGGTCAGGCAAGTTCAACCCCATGTGGCACGGTCCCTAAATCATTCGACATGTCTTAGAAACAGGAGCCTATGAATTAGAATGTTGTGAAGGGAATATGTTGGTTGATCCCATGAATGGGCTCTACTTGAAAATATACTATGCTTGAGACCCAATATTTGGTGTAAAGCTTTGTATACTAATGTATTTTAGTGTATATATATTTTCCCCTTTCATCTTCATATTTCTTATCGAGTTTTAAATTGGTTGGAAGATGTCAACAGAGTCTTTGGTCTACTTAGGATTTGCATACAGGGCCAGTCGCCATACATAGAAGTTGGCTTCCACCTCTTAGGTTGTTTACTCAATCGAGGGTCAATTGGTGTCTTCAGGTGGAGTTTTCCTAGGGTCATCAACAAATAATGTGGTTGAGTATACCGTTGTTATAGAGATTTTACGTGATGTTGTTTCACATGGTATTTGTTCTTTAGAAGTTCTCCTAGACTCCCAGTTAGTAGTATGTGAGTTGAACGACAATTACTGTGTGCGAGACACTACTCTACTCAAACGATTTCTACAAGTACAACTTTTGGAACGACATTTTTATTTTACTACTTATCATCACATACCTAGAATTTCTAATTATGTATCCGATGCATATACTAATTATGTTTTATATTGGCATTTGTCACATAAATAAAGAAAAGAAAGCACATTCACCAATTTACACATTGTAATATAAGTAAATATGAAGACCAATGTTTTTTATATATCATCTCTCCAAAATATGGTGTTATAGTACAAAATTGGGGCTCACACCCTCAAAATACATATATGGTTGATTAATACAATAACCATGAGATTACACCTATGGCACTATATGTGTGTCATGATATCATAGTACAACATTTGTGATACGTCGGAAGAGTCACACCCAATCACAGGGAACACCTACCACCTGATGTTGTATCACCTCCAGCAGATCCTCTACCTAAACCATTGGAATTCTTTGCATCAAACGAGACAGTTTTCCATGCATGTTTTGAAGCACTCTCTCAACGTGTAACACCCAAGGATGAGCCCCAATTGTATTTATGAATTTTAAACAAGTTTTTTAGGCTGGTGAGCCAAGTGTTGATAAGTTAATGGGATTATGTGTTTATTAGGCCGAAGAGCCTAAGTGTTAAAGGCCAGGAGCTTGATTTTGTATATGTAATTATGCAGATCATTAATAAAATATAAACATCATTGCTTGTAGACCGACCATGAAGAAAGAGTGATGGGGGACTAAGCTTCCACAAGGTTGGGAAAGGGAGGGGGATAAGTATTTGGGCCTAGGAGCTAAGCTAGGGGGCTTACCTCTAGAGGAATAATATTTTAATATTATTTCCTAAAGGCTAAGGTGGACAATTGATGAATGTTGTCCTAAGTTCCTGGAAAGGGAACGTATGCTAAGTGGATTGCATGCAGCTCCAGGGAGACAGGTGTCGACTTGGGATCATGCAGCTAAAACCAAAGAGTCAAACCATGCAAGGGATTCACTCCCATTCTTCCATCCTTCGCCTGAATTCGTTGTCCTCGAACGTCGAACTTTGGTTACCTATGCACAGTTGAGAAAACCACTCATAGGAAGGGGGTTCACTTGCCATTTTCTGTCCATAATCTAACCCGTTGGGGCCTCTGTGTCTGCCCTATGCATAACGACGCATCTCTAAAAACCAGAAACGAAAGTCGGCCTGTGTGATTGGGGAACCCAGTCTATCCGCAGTCTGAACCTGAAACTAGGATGATCGAACTTTGCATTGTTTCCTGGTCACGTACCCTGAAACCAGTGGGAAAACCAAAAGACTGATCCATGTCTCTGGGGAAATCCGAGTATCCTGTATTTTTCTGAGTCGTGTGGTGTTGTAACTATGGGTTGTTGTGGCCATGCAGTTCTTGGACTAAGTGTGGATCGCTGCCTTGTATTCACCTGAGATGTGTTGTGTCTTAGTATTAGGTAGTTTCCATTTTTAGTGTCCATAATTGTTCCTGTTGTTGTTGTCACCCGTATTCTAGCCGAATGTTGTTGCAGTATTTCTTAGGATCTGAATTGAAGAAGTGGACTGTCGGGCCTGTGAAAAACTCTCCTAGGAGAGAGAGTTTGTTGGGAAGTGAGTTCTCATGGGAGGGAGTCCCATAGAAGCTATAGTACTCTAAGAATTCTAGTCCAGCTTGTTGTTGAAGCCCAAGGTAAGGGAGGTGTATTGGCCGATGGAATTGTAGTAGTGAAGGTGTACTCTCTTGGGGTGGAACAAGCGTTTGGGGAATGAGGTTCTGTGACCTGTGGGCATAAGTGGCTCCTGGGATAAAAGATCCTTCCTGTTGTGTGTGAAACTTCCTTGTTGTCCTTGCTAAGCATAGAGTTCCCTTGCCTGATGGATCTTAGTCCCAGCTCTAGGGAGACCTACTGCTGAGCGTGATGAGTAGCATGGTTTATTGTTGGGAGGTGCGTGGAAGGTCTGCACTCAGTTGGTGGATTTACTCTAGCTAAAATATAAGTATAATTTATGTGTGTAATTTATGTATTTTATGCATGTTTGGGTTACTTGAAATGTATCATCTGTTCCATGGCATGTGGACTTACTGTTACTCTAAATTGCATCTGTACAGTAGTAGTAATTTTGTGTTAAGTGTTTTAATTCAATTGAAATGCATGTTATATATATATATATATATATATATATATATATATACGTGAATGTCCCACGGTGGGAGCATTACCCGGTCTCTGTGGAGGGTCGAGGATGATACAGTTTGGTATCGCAGCTAAGTTAGAGTTGAGTAGTGTCATTTCCTAGGCCGATTGATGGTTGGGGATGTTACAATATGGTATCAGAGCATGGTTACAACACTGAGCATGGATGGGCCATGTTAGTGGAAATTGAAGAAAGAGTTTTAGAAGGAGTTGTTGTTGAAATGGACAAAACTAAAGTTCTAACCCATGATTTCAACACTGATCCTGGATGGGCGGGATAAGTGGTCATTAGACTCAAGTTTTCAAGAGGAAATTGTGTTAAGAGGAACCAATTTTGGAACTTAGAAACATCCTTGAGTTCCAAGAGGATTAACTTGGTCGTGTTAAGAAGCTCATGAGGAGTATCATTATCGCAAAACCACGAAATAAGTGGTGTTGGACCGCAGAGTAATGGGAAATGTAGGATCTGTTAGGAAGAAAAGAGAAAAACGTTACGACCGTCAGATATGGAGAGTGTGCAGAAGACCCTTCTAAATTTTGAATTTAGGAGAAAGAGAAAAGAGCTCTTAAGTATTTTAGAGTTTTC
>ML785683.1:235451-252135 GCA_009831015.1 Picea engelmannii | reverse complement strand
AATATTGACTCTATTACAGAGGACACAACTAAAACTAAAGATGAAAAGGTCCAAGAATCATATGTTGAAGAGACACCCAAACAAGAAGAGTCAGGACAACGATCAACATCAAATTCCTCCTCCAGAATTACTCAAAAGAATCATTCTGAAAGTCAGATAATTGGTGAGAAAGACAAATGTGTACAAACCAGGATAAGGATAATCAAAGACACCGAGAAATCACATATGGCCTTCATATCCATGGTGGAACCCAAGAACTTCAATGAAGCCAGTGAAGATGTAAATTGGTTAAAATCAATGAACGAGGAACTGGATCAGATTGAGAAGAACAATACTTGAGAGCTTGTTCCTAGATCGACAGATAAGAATTTAATTGGCTCCAAATGGGTGTTTAAAAATAAAATGAATTAACAAGGAAAAATTGTCAGTAATAAAGCCAGATTGGTCTGTAAAGGGTATGCTCAAATAGAAGGACTAGATTTTGATGAAATATTTGCACCTGTAGCAAGATTAGAATCTATTATAATGTTTCTTGCCTATGTTTGTCATAAGAAGTTTAAATTATATCAAATGGATGTCAAGTCAGCTTTTCTAAATGGAGATATAAAAGAAGAAGTCTATATGGAACAACCAGAAGGTTTTCAACTGTCAGATAACCCTAACTTTGTTTGCAAGATAAAGAAATCCTTATATGGGTTGAAACAAACTCCCTGTTCTTGGTATCATAGACTGGATACATATCTACAAAACAAAGGGTTCAAGAGAGGAACAATTGACAACAATCTATATATCAAAACAAATGGTAATGATTTTCTCATTGTGTTTGTCTATGTAGATCACATCATCTTCGGTAGTAATAATGATTCATTGGTACAATGGTTTCCTTCTTCCATGCAGTCTGAATTTGAAATGTCTATGATAGGGGAACTGTCATTTTTTCTTGGCCTACAAATTACTYAGAGGTCTGAAGGAATATTTCTTTCTCAAGAAAAATATCTAAGAGAAATGTTGAAAAGGTTTCAAATGGAAGATTCTAGACATATGAGTACACCTATGGTCAATGGATGTAGGCTAATCAAGGATGATGATTCACCTGATGTTGATCAAAGTTCATATAGGTCTATGATAGGTAGCCTATTGTACATCAAAACATCCTGTCCAGACATAATGCATGTTGTTGGAATGGTAGGAAGGTACCAGGCTGCACCTAAATAGAGTCATTTGTCAGCTGTCAAAACAATATTCAGATACTTGAAAGGAACAATGGACTACGACCTATGGTATTCTAGGAATCAAAATTTTCAACAATCAGTCTATTCAGATGTTGATTGGGCTAATTGCGCGCATGAAATGAAAAACATGAGTGGAGGTGCATTCTTCTTAGGAGATTTCCTTGTATCATGGTTGAGAAAAAAGCAAGGTTCCATTTCCTTATCGAATACTTAAGCTGAGTACATTGCAGTAGCCACTTGCTGTACCCAAGTATTCTAGATGATTTAGACACTTGCAAACTTGGAGGTAAAATATACTACACCGATCCCAATTCATTGTGATAATACTAGTGCAACTAGTGTGTCAAAGAATCTTGTATTTCACTCCAAGACCAAGCATATACCCATCAAGTATCACTTCTTCAGGGAACATGTGACCAACACTATTGTTTCTTTGCATTATCTTCCATCCAAATATCAGATTGTTGATATCTTCACTAAACCGCTTGCAAAATCTCAGTTTGAGTATCTACGCCAGAAGTTGGGCATGAACCCATTATCAACCTAAGAGATTCCATCATGTCAGGGGGAGTATGTATTGGTTGAATAGATGATACCTCTGAAAAATACTGCAACAACTCAGGGGGAGCATGTTCTCTTTGACATTGATGTCAAAGGGGGAGAAAAGGAGTGGTCTGGATGCTATAGTTGGAGGTCCAAGAAGAATAACGCATCCTTTTAGGGTTTCCATCAATGCCAAAGGGGGAGATTGTTGGCATGATTTACAGGAAAGTACATTCTTGTCATTGATGGAAAGAACAACAATGACTATGGCCTGATTACAGGCAGAGTGTGAAAAAGGAATCAAATCTTAGAAGAGATGGTGTGATAAATCTCAGATCAAATCAAGACCGTAAGATCTGCAAGCCAGATCTACGGCAGGAATGAATTGCAGGGAGAAAAAGATGAATTAAAATACTCACCAGCTACAATCCCACAATCTGTCTAGATCGTCATATCTCATAGCTTCAAATATCTACGACTGTGGTTGATACAACAAAAAATGAGTTTAAGTCATATCAAATCGTGACCGTCGGATGTGCAATTGCCAAATCTATGGCAAGGATGAATTGCGGAGATTGAAAGGAGAAATAAACATCGTGCTTGTTCCAATCCCACAATTAGTCAAGATTGTCTAATATTATATCTTCAAAGATTGACAATTGTGGTTGATTCACCAACAACACACAACTTCAAATTGCGGAGTTTGGGTGTTGAATTGAATCACTCGCAAGTTGTGGTTCCACAATCATCGTCGACCGTTGATCTGCTTCAAGTGTCCTCATGACTGTTGGATCATTTTTGAGTTGAAGGATAGGATAAGCGGGGCAAAACAATTGAGAATTCGATTATGCGAATTCCCATTAGTTGTTGGATCACTTTCAAGTGGAAGGTCAGGACAAGCCAGCAAAGACGTATCGCAAAAAGATTGATCCGTCGATACAAGTTCATGATCGACGAACAAAATTCACTTCGGATCTAAATACACGAGGAGGTTACACTTTGGAGAGATTGAGATTTGAAATTATCTAAATGTGAATTTCCATCAACTTTTGGATCATTCCAAGTGGAAGGAAAGGATACGCCAGAAGTGCTACATCGCAGAAAGATAGATCCGTCGATCTAATATTCTGATCAACGAACAAGATTCACTTTGGATATAAAGATACGAGGAGGTTACGGTCCGGAAAGTTTGAGATTGGAAAAACCTGAATCCTAGAAATCCAAAATGAATAAGGACCGTCGAATTTGGAGGACCTAAGAGGTTCGTTGGATTAGTGTTGTTGGTTAGCAGACCACATCAGAAGACCACATCAATAGATCACGTCAACATACCACGTCAGCAAGGATATGTGGTATACCATGTCAGCAGACCACGTCAGGGAATACACATGGCATAATTAGATGATGACAAGTGTCAAGAATAAATTGGCTCGTTCCATGTGAACAAGTGATGTAAGAAAGTTGCATCACTCCAGGATAATTGCTTTAGGAGTTTCACCACCAAGAAACATCAAAAGTCTCGAAGTCCTGAAGGACGAAGGTCCGAAGTCATTCTCAGTCGTTGATCTAAGATACAACGAGAGTTAGGAAAATTGTTAGATCTAGGAGAATAACATGTGCCACATGAGGATCTGCATCAACAAAACTACATTAGCAAGGACACATGGAGAAATCAGACAATGACAAGTGTCAAGTTGATTCTGCATTTCAGGTATGTGGAAATCACAAATCCGTGTGACATATGGTAGCTACTAGGCTCATGACACATCATCAAGTGATGTAAGTAAGTGACATCACTCCGGAGAAAAGAAGGGGTTTGAGATTTGAAATCTTCGAAGTCTGGAGACCCGAAGGAGATCTAGACCATTGATCTGAAAAGGACACGTGTCAGTGGATTGAAAACTTTGGAAGATTGACGTATGGAGAAAATAACGGGTTGATATTTGAAATCTCCGAAGTTTAGAGACTCGTAGGAGATATTGACCGTTGATCTAATGTCGGGTGCACTCTCAAACATTGATCAAGATATAGTGGAAGGATAGCGTAAGTGTAATAGCCAAAGACCCAGAGTAAAAGGTGGCCATACATCTCAACGGTTGATTAAGTCTTGGTTATTAGATTAATCCTTGTAAGAATCAAATATGACGAATGATTCGTTTCTGCGAAATGAATGTAAACCATCTAATCTGTTTGGGAATTCTTATTCTAAAGTTTCAAAAGGTTTGAAACCCAAAAGTTTCGAAGGAAAAAGTTTAAAAGTTACGACAATATTCCATTTCAGGAGAATGAATCGTGGTCGTTGAATTGATAAGCACTCAAGCGCTTGTTAAGCCTAGGAATACGGTCATTGCTAGTGATCATGTGAAGGAAGGAGCTTAGAATCCAAATAAGCCATAATTGACTGGTTGTAACTGACAGAGTAGACAAAGTGTTTTGACTTCCAGAGAATCTAAGGAATCTCATGATAATGCCCACAGATGATGAACACATTGAGCTAACCTCTAGGGATGAATAAGAGTTGCCATTATGATCAAGCAGAGGAATCGACATGAGAAAAAGATGCAGGACAGAGAAGTGAGGTGATTGTGTTGGTTAGCTATGCAGTTGTGAGGAAGAGATGCAGTGAACAACCTGTAGGGTAGAACAATGATGCAATGAAGAGTATGCAAAGGAATAGTGCACAGAATGAAAATGGCGCACACGGTATAAAATGAAAAGAATAGAAAGCGCAGAGTATGTGTGCAGAAAGACACTGATGTAGGAAGAACATAGCAGTGTAGAAGATCAGTGATGAGACTGGTAAGCCATTGATAAATGTTGTATCACTGTGATAAATTTAAGAAAGAAAATATTTATATTTCAGGGTGGTAGTGAGGTTCTAGGGAGGACTGGTGTCCTCAAAGTTTTAAGTGGGTGCTTGAACACAGGGAGTTGTAGCTTCCATTTGGTTGCAGCCAAAAAAAAAAGGGTGGCAGAGTGGTGCAAGGGAGAACTATTATTCTCTATTATACAGGTTGGTGCCTGTGTGACTGGAAGTTGGTGCTTCCTTCCAGTTGGTGCTAGAACACTCAGGGAGTTGGTGCTTCCTTCTAGTGGGTGCTAGAGAAACCAGAGAGTTGGTGCTCTCAGCAAGTTCTTGCTTATAAAACAGAGGTTGTAGCTTCAAAAGGATTTGGAGCTGATAAGAATGATAATGTACAAAAAATAAAGATTACTTATCATATCAAGAAGAAGAGGTTTTTCCCTTTATGGGTTTCCTCAGAAAATATCCGTCTCTGTATATTTCATGTGTGTGATTTATGTTGAATATTCTATTTCTTACTTCCCTTATTTAGTTTGATCATCATTGAGTGTTCTGTAAAGAGTTCAAAATGGGCATAATTGTTTAAGCACAGTAACAACTCAGTTGTCCAACAGTTGTAACTGTGTCTTTACACACCACCTTTATCTTCATTTTTTTTGTTACTCTTTGATTATGTAAATTACTGTGATTTCTATTTCATGTCATGTTCAATCGTATTACCCAACATGCTATCAGATCCAATGGTTTAAAACAATTGAAATCCTTACTTTGGCACCTAGGTATCTTGTTATCTAGTGATTTCCTTACTACAAATCAAGTTAGCTACTCACAAATAAAAAACATACATTGTTGGAGTATTAAACTGAAATAAAGATAGCAGAATCAACACTGGAAACCAAAAACTCATGCACAATACACAAATATATTATTCCCATCAACTAACCTTATTATTCAAATAACTTCAGATATTATGGGGGCTTCGTTATTGGGAAAATGGACCAAACAGAAAAGAGACAAAGTACATAAAAAACCTGACTTTCTTGATCTACTTCCAAATTTGTTGTAAGATCCCATACAAAAAACAAACGTCACTGTTATGAAGATATTCACACTATCCTACACCATTTGTGCAATTATAAAGTCAAAACTCATGCTAACTATACCAGAATACCTACACTGTTCCATGGAGGTTGATTCTTCTATTGTACAATTGTTCTCTCTCTTCCTTTAGCCTGGATCTCTAGATGGAAGTCATTCTCCACCTATCCAATATCTCTTTGAATCGTAGTCCTTCATGATCCAATAGTCTAAGCAAGGTTCCTTCTCTTCTCTGTATCAATGTATCATGTGTGTTTCTCTTTCACCAAAGCCTTGGTTTTATAAGATTGATTTATAAATTAACCCTAATCTCCAAAGTGATTGACCGTTGAGATTATTTCTCACCTCAATAGAGATCGACTACTATTATTTAATTCACTAATTGATGCAGGAGCATCGCTCCACCTCAGCATGAATCATCTTTCTAGCGCGTTGGTGCACATTCAAAGGAGGGGAGAGGCGCCGACACTCTTGTTTTGCCTCAAAATTTAAATGTAATTAAGGCAATTGAATGTTGTCAGGATAGAAGAGCCAAGTTGTGCTTTCGCACAGGCTATAGATGAGGTCACCTTAAGTGGTTGACGATTGGATATATTTCGACTGGATTCAAGATATATTCCTACTCATTGTAATCTGCCTCATTAGTCAGGCATTTTAAAAGGTGATTAGACACCACTAGTGTAGCTTCGAGGGAAAGCTCGTCGAGCCCCTCTTGTATAAACCTTTATATTGTATTCCTAGAGAGGCTGATGAGGGTTGTTGACACTCGGGTTGGTTGTGTTTATAGAGAGGAGAGTTAATATCCAAGACTCATTCATAGTCTAGACTCCTACACTGTAATTGACATTTTGTCATTAATACAAAAGAAAAGATTCCACTCTTTGTAATTTATTGTGTGATGGATGTTATTGATAAATGTCATTTATGTTCATTGGTGTGTTTATGTTGTAGATGTGTATGTTAGATTTCATTTGCAGGGATATATATAGAATCCTCTATCTGTGAGTTTGTTGAATTAGTTTTGGGTTCTTTAGGATAAATGCAAGGTGTGTGTGACAGGGCGTTGAAACTCTGTGAGCCAACACAAGGAGTGTGTATCTGAACTCTTCCGAGTCAGAGGAGAACATGCCAGGAGGGCACACCAGAATAGTTCACATACTCAAGGGAGAACCTCAAGGTTATTGAATAACTTGGAGAGAAATATACGTAGGAGGAAGCATAGCACAGAGTTACTGGATACTCTATAAGACTCTGCTACGACGACATTGCGAAGGTGAAAGCGTGCATAGAACCAAAAAATTATGAAGTGTTGGAGGAACTGAGAAAACTTAGAGTGGTTAAACACTCTGAGGAAATAAATCTTTTCAAGTGTGAATTGAGCGAGAGGTAGGATTTTCCTTGTAAAACTTGAAGGATTCCAAGAATTCAGAAGTAAGACCTGTGCAAGGAGTGCACTAGATCAACACTTAGATAATTGTTGCGATAAGTCATCAGAAGGCTTAATCGAGCACAAGGAGTGTGCCAGAGGAAGAGTAGGTTTGTCTTACAAGCTTAGGAGGAAGATAATCGAGTTTCCAGGAGGACACCAAAAGGTCTGTAGAAGGATGCAGAAGGGCCGAGAACCATTAAGGTTTGAGCAAGAAAACCTCAAAAGAACTAGTGCATAATTCATGCAAGGAGTGGAGAGAGGATGAGAGAATTTCAAGTCTTGGACAATGAGAAAAGTGCTAAGTGTGCACAGGAGGAAGGATTGTCCGAAGTCCCAAAGACAAGAGGAATCGACCACCGTCAGGAGAGGCCATGGGGTGAAAGACTAGAATATCTGGGAGTTAGAGTTATGGAATATTTTCCAAGACAAAAGGGAAAACTTCACGAAGAGAAGAGTGAATCCAGGCCGTTGGATGTAGGAGGGACACGTGGAGAAGATCCATGTATTTCGGAGAAGTGGTGCTCCAAAAGAGACCAAAGCAGAACAAGTGGAGAGACTACCAAAATCTAGAGTCTGAGTAGATCATAGTCATGGATCTAAGGAAGTGACAGGGACCGTTGATCCTCGCACCATTTGCATTCGTTGATTCAGAGTTCAGGGAAATAGGAGTTAGCTGTTGGGAAAAGGCCAAAGCCCAAAGTTCAAAGTGCCTTTCAGGGTTTAGCCCCAGGATACAACTGAGGTCATATGATTTAAGGGTCCTAGCATGGAGAACTAACGTTGTCTTCAACTTTATTCACTGGGGACAAGAATAGGGTCGCATGGTTGATAGGGCCTGAACTTTGGGGAAAGAGGGACATGTGAAAATTGCGTTGGGTTTGAGAAGGGAACCGAAGATTCGATCTGACTCAAGCGATTAAACAATCCTAGAATGGGAGGTCGAGAAAAACCCAAGTAGAGAAGTGAAGGAGAGGGGGGGGGGTGTGCGATCAGAGTGGTATCAGAGCCTAAAATTGTTTTCAAGAAGAGGAGACAATCTGGCTACATCAAGTAGATTCCGAGATGAAATTCGCCTGTAGACGGTAGGTGAAGAGAGACATAGAATGATGCTCTGTAGAGACTATCTCAAGGCGTGAAATAGATGGTGAACATACAAGTGGGATGTAGGTGAAGAAATATGGTTACCAAAATCCATAAACACGGTCGAGGAGAAGACTTCCCACAGAAGAGAAAAGAAAAAATTAAAAAGGAGCTCAACAAAATCCCAGGAGATATGGAGAAGCTAGCATTGAAGATGTAACATGAGGAAAAGGTACATTGGAGATATGAGTGGCCTCTGAAAAGAAATGTCGAGTTTCATGTTTAGAAGTTGTTGGCCAGAAGATAGCAATAGGTGTTAAAAATGTGGCTAAGGCATATTGAGAACCTTAGTGCAAGGGAAAGAGATTTGGCAGAGGTCTCATATATTGCTAGGTGGGAAATGAGAAGGGATCATTTGATCTCATAAATTGCTAGGAGGGTAGAGGAGACATATCAATTTTCCAGGTGGGCAAGGGAGAAGAAATGAGCTCAGCTGAGATTTCATTTCAACAAGGGATGTTGACAAATGGAAAGGAGGAAGAAGAAAGGCCTCATCCATATGAATATTCATGTGGAACTGCAAGCCACATGAACGAATATGATGAAAAGTTAAATACTTCCACCGTCAAGGAGAAATATCAGGGGGACATTATGATCATTGGGGGGATCGATATATTCTTGCCAATAAGACAAGGAGAGGTTATCATGGGTGTTGCAGATGCAACAATAGAAGGACAACACATTGAGACTGTCATGGATGAGAAGGATAAAAACTGAAGTCTGCCCCAATAGAAGAGGAGCACACCATTGAGTCGCTCACTCAGTGGGAGATGGAGTTGAAGATCCTAGAGGATTGGTTGGACAATCCAGAACCAGAAGATGGATGCCAAGAGATATCCAAGACAGAAGAAATGAACCAACATGAGGAGCATCTAGAAGAAGCTGGAATGGAAATAGTACGAGCAGGGGAGCTGGCAGAAGATAATATGTCAAAGGAGATAGCTGAGAAGCGGTTCAGTAAGGTTCCTATGGAATTGGAGTATGAAACAGAGTGGCCATTCAACATCACATGAGATGAAGGTAGCATGGGGGACCAAGTTGTTCTGCTCATCGACCAACATGAGGAGTTTTAGCCCAATAGATTGCATGAGAAAATCCAGCCAGGGGAGCAGCTAGAAAAGACCATAGAGGAGATAAGGAGGATGATGGTGAAGTTAGCAAAGGAAGTTGTGAGCAGAGGGAAGTTGAACAAAGGAAGACATGCATGAGTAGTGGGGAAGCGAAAGTAGCAGAAGCAACAAAGTAGAGGAGCATGAGGACATCTCTAGGGAGAAAGTTTGGGATCCGGAAGGAATCCAGCAGAGCTAGGAAGCTCATGAGAAGGAGCTCATGAATTTTTTCGTAGCAGTGAAGTATGATGTAGGAGAATCACTCCACCTCAGCACGTGCCAACTATCTAGGACATTGGTGAGCATTCAAAGGAGGGGAGAGGCGCCAACACTCTCCTTTTGTCTCCAAATTTAAATGTAATTAAGGAAATTGAATGTTGTTGGGATGGAAGAGGTAGTCCATGTTTTCTCACATGCTATAGATGAGGTCACTTTAAGTGGCTGGAAGTTGGAGATATCTGGACCCAATTCGAGCTAGATTCCCACTTGTTGTAATCTTCCTCATTAGTCAGGTGTTTTAAATGGTGATTAGACACCACTAGTGTAGCTTGGAGGGAAAGCTCATCGAGCACCTATTGTATAAACCTTTGTATTGTATGCCCAGAGAGGCTATTGAGGGTTGTTGAAACTTGGGTTGGTTGTGTTGATAGAGAGGAGATTTAAAGGTCAAGACTCAGTCACAGTCCGAACTCCTACACTGTAATTGACATTATGTCATTAATATAAAAGAACATATTCCATTGTTTGTAATTTCTTGTGTGATGGATGTTATTGATGAATGCCATTTATGTTCATTGGTGTGTTTATGTTGTATATCTGTATGTTATATTTCATCTCCAGGGATAGAGATATAATCCTCTATCTGTGAGTTTGTTGAATTATTTATGTCTTCTTCAGGCTAAACGCAAGGTGTCTGTGACAGGGTGTTGAAACTTTGTGAGCCAATGCAAGGAGTGCATGTTTGAACTCTTTCAAGTAAGAGGATAACGTGCCAAGAGGGAGCACTAGAATAGTTCACATACTCAAAGGAGAAATTCAAGGTTACTAAATACCTTGGAGAAAAATATGTGCAGGAAGAAGCGTAGCACAAAGTTATTGGATACTCTGTAAGACTCTTCCAGGAGGGAATTGAGCAAGTGAAAGCGTGCATAGAACCAACACATTCTAAAGTGTTGGAGGAACTGAGAAAACCTAAAGTTTTTAAAAACTCTAAGGAAATAAATCTCTGCAAGTGTGCATTGAGCAGGACATAGGATTTGCCTTGGAAAACCTAAAGGATTCCAAGATTTTAGAAGTAAGACCTGTGCAAGGAGTGCACTAGGCCAACACTTAGATAAGTGTTGCGAGAAGCCATCAGAAGGATTAATAGAGCGTAAAGAGTACACCAAAGGAAGAGTAAGTTCATCTTACAATATCGGGAGGAAGATCATCGAGTTTCCAGGAGGACACCAGAAGTCCGTAGAAGGACGTAGAAGGGTCGAGAACCTTCAAGGTTTGAGCAAGAAAAGATCAGAAGAACTAGCGCAAAATTACTACAAGGAGTGTAGCGAGCCCGAGATAAGTTAAAGTCTTAGACAACGAGAAAAGTGATAAGTGTGCACAAAAGGAAGGATTTTCTGAAGTCCCGAAGACAAGCAAAATCTCCCACCGTCCGGAGAGGACAGGTGGCAAAAGACCAAAAGATCTTGGAGTTAGAGTTTCAAAATATTTTCCAAGAGAGAAGGGAAAACTTCGCGAAGAGCAGAGTGAATCCAGGCCGTTGGATGTAGGAGGGACACATGGAGGAGATCCACATATTTCAAAGAAGTGGTGCTTGGGAAGAGATCAAAGGAGAACAAGTGGAGAGAATCCTGAAAGCTGAAGTTCAAGTAGATCACAGTCGTGGATTTAAGGAAGTGATGAGGAACGTTTATCCTCACATCATTTGCGTTTTCTGATTCAAATTTTGGGGAAATAGGAGTTGGTTGTTCTGAAAAGGCCGAAGCCCAAAATTTGAAGAACCTTTCAGGGTTTAGACCTGGGATACAGTCCAGGTCATATGATTTAAGGGGCCTCGCACGGAGAAATAACACTACCATCAAATTTATTCAAAGGGGCCAAGAAGAGGGTCGCGGGAATGATAGGACCTACAATTTGGAGAAAGAGGGACCTGTGAAAATTGCGTTGGGTTCCAACAGGGAACCGAAGAGTCGATTTGACTCAAGCGATTGAATGATCCTAGACTAGGAGGTCGAGCAACCCCTGAGGAGAGAAGTGAAGGAGAGAGGGTGTGTGTGATCACTAATTCTAATTAAATCATTTCTTTAAATAAAACTCAACTTACTAATAAAAGAAATTTACTCTAAAAATTCCTTTAATTAAAGTAACGTCAAGGATAGAAGAATTTGGACTATTCCCACACATCTAGACACATAGATTTGTGCAAAAATACCTTTCTGATGCTACCATGCATCAAATCTCCCTCTTAGAGACGAAGGTATTATTAACCACTCCAAGTTTGTTGCTAAAGAACACAAACTTCCCTTTCACCAAGGGTTTGGTCAGAATATATGTAACCTTATCATCTATGGAAATATACTGAAGCTTCACTACTCCCTTCTGGATCCTATCTTGAATGAAGTGGTATCTGATCTCAATAAGATTGGACATGCTATGGAATACTGGATTCTCAGATATTTTGATACAACTATGATTATCATAGTAAATCATCATAGGCTCCAACTCCTTATCAAATAAACCTGTAAGAAATTTGTGAAGCCAAATGACTTCACAGCTAGCTATACTCGTTTCCATGTAATTTTCCACTACTAAACTGAGTGCTATAGAAGTCTTCTTCCTACTAAACCAAGTAATAATTGTTGATACAAAGTTGAAGAAACACCCTGAGGTTCTCTTTCTATCTACTGCACTCCTTGCATATCCACTTGATCTCCTCTAAGATAACTCAATACATACTCAATTGTAGCTCTGAAGTACTTGACCACATGTTTCATTTCTATCCAATACACTTGCCTCAACTCCACCAAGAACTAGCTCAAGGTGTTCACAATAAAACATATATCTATCCTGGAATTGACCAAATACATTAAGGACCCTATCAGTTTCCTATATATCCCTGGATCCACCAAATCTGAATATGAATTGGTAACCTTGTTTATATTCGTAACCATAGGTGTAGCCATCGATCTACATTCCTCCATCCTTAATCTCCTCAAGATCTCAACTACGTACTTCCCTTTTCTAAGTAATATCTATGTGAATACCCACCATACCTATAACCCCAAGAAATAATGCATCAATCCAATGTCCTTCATCTCAAACTCAATAGTTAAATCTGCATTACACTCTACAATAAGCTCCTCTACACATGTGAGAAACAAATCATCAACATATAGAACCAACATGAGTGTATCCACCCCAACAATTATGAATTACAAGTTAGGATCTACCTCACTATTAGGAAATCCCATAATCCACAAGTATTGATCAATCCTATAATACAATGTCATGGGTGCCTGTTTGAGTCTGTACATGTATTTATTAAGCCGACACAAATGATACTCCATTCCATGTACCTGAAATCCATAAGGTTTATCTATGTATACTTCCTCCTCAATGATCCCATTGAGGAAAGTTGTTTTCACATCCATCTGATGTATCCTCCACCTCATAACTAAAGAAATAGAAATAACAGATTGAATAAAAGCATACCTGGTGACTGGAGAAAATTTCTCCTTGCAGTCCACTCCCTCTTTTTGGGAGAAATTTCTCGCTAGAAACCTTGATTTTAACTTCTCGATGATACCATCTACAACATGATTGATATTGTAGAGCCACTTGGAACTCATAACTTATTTCCCTTTCGGTCTCTGCACTATGTCCCAAAAATCATTCCTCACAATAGAGGTGTACTCCTCTACCATGACATCTCACCATACCTATTGATCTGTTTCTTCCTAAAAAATGGAAGGCTCAACATCAATGATTCTACTCATAAGAACCATATAATTTGGAAACTTCCTCTGAGGCATGCGCTCTCTGACCACACTGCTAGGATCCTCACTAGTATCCCTCAATGTCTATAATAGCCACCTAGGTCTTCTGACAAGACTGGAAGGGGATAAATCCTCCTTCACACTTGAATTGTAAATTTTTTACTATTGCTCATCCTTTAAATCCTGCTACTCCTTGTCCTCTATCATTGTTGATGACTCCTAATAACTCCTATATGCCAATTTATCCTCAAACTTAGCATCTCTACTCACAATTCTCTTCCTCTGCACTGGTAATAATATCTTGTAAGTATTTTAGGTCTCATTGTACCCCAAACATATACCCTTTTGTCCTGAAGGATCTATTTTCATCCTCTTCTCCACAGGAATATGGATGTAAACTAGAAAACCAAAGATCCTCAAAGGACCAATATCTAGATTCATTCCTAACAAAGCCTCCTTTAGAGTCGTGTCCCCCAATATACTTTGAGGACTCATGTTCTACACATACACTGTCATGTTACATGCCTCTTCCCAAAGAAACATAGCCAGCTCTTGGTCATGTATCATAGCTCTGGAAGAACCAATGATGGACCGATTATTTCCCTCCTCAACCCCATTTTGTTGAGGACTTTCTAAGACTTTCAACTCCCTCTTCATCTCTGCCTCCTTGCAAAAATCCTTGAAGTCATTGGAGGTGTAGTCTCCCTTATTATCCAACCTCAAGATATTGATCTTCTTCCATAATTGGTTCTTCGTTTGAGCTTTAAACCCTCAAAACCAATTGAACACCTCATCCTTGGTCTTCACAAATAAAATCCAAGTTTTCTAGTAAAAGTCATCAATAAACGTCACATAGGATGACGATCCCCATATTGATTCTACTAACATAGGCCCACTCACATCTGAATGTATAAGATCCAAGATACCATTGGAACTAATCTCAATGCTTGAAAAACCATCCTTGTCATTCTTTCCAAGTGCACACCCTATGCACACTCCCTTCTACTCAATACTAAACTCTGGAAAACCTGTAACAATCCCCCTTAGAATTAGCAATGCCCTGTAATGTATATGTCCCTACCTCCTATGTCACAACTCACATAGGCTATCACTATCGTGTCCCAAAGTCTGAACAATATTTCCCTACAACCAATATAAAGTTACCTCTCTAATCCTAATGACTATTGTTGTGTCCAAGCTAGATTTGTCTAGGCGTATGAGTACTTTCTCTCTCTGAAAAGTAACAATAAAACCCATGTCATCCATAGCTAAGATTGGTAGCAAATTCTTCTTCAAACATAGTACATAAAGCACATCTTGGGAATACAATGAGCCTCCTGACTCAGGCTGGAATGTAACTATTTCCTCTCCCTTCACTACATATGTGACATCATCACCAAAATCCACATGAACATCCGATTCCCTCTCCATCAGAACCCTAGATAGTTCTCGTTCTTTTTTCATATGACAATATGCACCATTTTCCAAGAACCACACACTCTTGGTAGGTGTGTTGGTATAAAGGCAAGAAAACAATGATTCATCCTTCTCAAACTTCGCTGCAAACTCATCAATATGCATCTCTATTGATGTTGATGTCTGCATATTTCCCTTTACCTTCTTCTTCTCTGGACACTTAGATGCATAATGTCCATTCTTATGACATGAGAAGCATTTGATTTTACTCAAGTTCTTATTATTCCTTGGTTTCAATGATCCTCCATCATTGTTACTCTTATTGTTATAACTCTTTCATTTTCCCTTCTTCGTCTTACTTACAAGAGCCAAGTTCTCCTCACTACTTCCATGTTTGTTGCCTTAAAATCCTCTTCAGTATCTTCTTGGATGCAATCATTCGAAATCCTTTTCCAATCTGGGATATTTTCTCGAGAGAAGACTCCCTTGAAAAATGGTTCCCAAGACTTGGTAAGACCATTCAATGTGACATTCACAAAATTCACATCCTCTATTTTATCCCTTATGTTTGCAAGCTGATCACACACCTATGTGATCCTCATGAGATAGTTGGTAACATTCTGAGATATAGACATATGCATCGATATGATTTTATTTATTAACACCATATTCCTATTCATGTTAGTGCTCAAGAATAAAGATATCAATGAATCAACCATCTCTTTAGTTGTCTTGTTCTCATGTAAGTGAGGAATTAGATGATCCTTTTCTAAATTCAATACTACCCATTCAACTTTGATCTCCTTCTGGTGGTGAACTTCCAAGTCTACATGATGTGTCAGTGGAATTTCTAATTTGTCCACTAACTCGCAAATGTCATACTCCTTTAATGCCAAAGTTAATCTTTCTTTCCAGGATAGGAATTTGGATGATCCATCCAATCTATATTTAAATATCAAGGGTGTCGTTTCCATCCCTTAGACCTCATAAATTACCCTCAAAATAACTTGCTACTAAAATTGCCTTTGTACTAACCTGTACAACCTCTAGTCGTGCCATCTACACCAAAATTTTGATTGTTACTCTTATACTTATGTTTTTCTTTGTGACCTATAATCAAATACCCACAATGTCCTCAATGACTATTTTGACAATAGTACAGATGTTTCCCTGAAATATATCCTTTGATTTCAACATGTTGATTATGGATTTGCTAAGATCTTCTTTCATATATGTTATCATTTTTTATGGATATGAGATCTGACTTCCTCTTAGAGAATGGACTATGATACCATGTTGAAATCCTTACTCTGACACCTAGGTGTATTTTTATCTAGTGATTTACTTACTGCAAATCAAGTTATCATATCACAAAACAAACATACACTTCTAGAATATTCAACTCAAATAAATATAGTGAAAGCAATATTGGAAACCAAAAACTCATGCACAATACACACACACACACACACACACACACACATATATATATTCCCATCAACTAAGCTTGTCATTCAAATAACTTCAAATATTACAAGGCTCCCTTACTGAGAAAATGGCCCAAATAGAAAAGAGGCAAAGTACATCAAAAACTTGACTGGCTTGATCTACTACCAAACTTTCTATATGATCAGGTACAAAAACAACATGACTATTACATTGATATCCATGTCGTTCTACGCTATCTGCACGACTATAAAGTTGAAACTCGTGCTAACTATGTGATTGTACCATAATACCTGCATTGTTCCATGCCATTTGATCCTTCTATTGTACGATATTTCTCTATCTTCCTATGGCCTAGATCTCTAGATGGAATTCCTTCTCCACCTATCCAAGATCTCTTTGAATCACAATTCTTCATGATCCAATACTCTGAGCAAAAGCCTTTTTTTTCTTTGTATCATTGTATCATGTGT